>JACGAQ010001790.1:0-51592 GCA_014119065.1 Orius insidiosus | reverse complement strand
GAGACTTCGGGAGATTTTCTAGACGGCTTGAAAACTAAACTGATTTTCAAGTTGAATGACGGAACCCTTTGAATCCTCGAAGGAGCACCTCCCCTGAGGGCTTGCGGGGGGAATACTTACTTCACAATTTACAAGTCGAGTTTGACGAAAAGCAATTTCCGGTATAGAAGGTGTGAAATGGTGCGGAGATTTCGCTTCGAGTGGCATAATCTCCTTGTTTCCATTTTAGGGGTTTTATTAAAGCAACAATTGTTGTATAAAAAAGAGTACATGGTTTTGTTTCCGCTTATTAATGGGCTTACGTTGAGCTTAATTATTTTCGCTAATGGGGGAATTCCAGATTTTCCACACACACATGAGCTAAATCCTTCTTTAATGAACTATTACTTCGCTTACCACCCCATCTTTTAATAAATCTTCATTAATGATTGGATATTAAAAGCTATAAACTTCTTCAAATGGAAGAAGTGGGAGTGAGGAATTTGGGTATTTTTTTCTCTTCTAGATGAACTATGTTCGTGAGTCTGGAAAAGTAAGATAAAGCCTTTTGAAGCCTACTTAAAAGACCAATAAAACTTTTATTGGTAAGAAGCCACGATTAATTGTTTAGATATAAGAAAGTGCTTCCGGTTTTACTGTCTCAGTTTAAGTCAAGTTTCCGAGATTGAAAAGAGCCTCCAAGTCGGACGGTAAACTTGGCGAAATCTTATAAATTAGCTCTACCTTTGAGGCATTTACGAGGGAATAAACGGACGCGAAAGTTCCAGTTTGAAAATTCATGGCTTGAAAGTCATTCTCATTTATGAAACGTAGTTTTATATTTATTTTTTATTCATGGACGCGTTTAAACTTTTAAATGTCTCATAACAATGGAAGTTGAGGCTTGGGGAGTAAATAACGGTTTGTCTGTTTTTCACAAGATATCTCGAGCTAAAACGCTTTTCGCTCGATTGCCTTTCACTCCCTCGGTAGGTAAAGCATTTATCATCATGAAAAAATTGGAGAAGCAGAATCAAAAGTCAATTTTTCAAGACCGATAAAATAATTCGATAGGTGTATAATAAAATCAATTTTCTATTTAATCCAAAAGAAGAACCCTTTCTTTCTCAAAAGTTACTCCGATTCCCATCGATTGTATTTGAAAATAGGTCTTATCGATTTTGCTCGTATGTTAAGGAACTAGTTACATTAACGACAACTTTTGTAGATCGATGTCCACTGTTCTGAAAACAACGAGGTTTCGATAAACTCTCTTAATTGTATTGGATAAATGATGGAATGCGAACTATATAACTTCTTTGTCGCTAACTTGAGTTAATAATTTGAGTAGGGGGTTATCATGTTTCGTGGTAATCAGCTAATGGGCGGCCGGCATATCGAGTTTCGGACCTGGCTATAAATCCTCGAGAACGGAGTCAACTGCTCCTGACAGTTACTGTCATAACTGGCCGACTGAACATAAGCTCTTTTGACCCTTAATTCGTTCAATAAAGAGGACAATGCCGATAAAGGTGCCCATTATTTGACCTCGTAAAATGTCCACTAAAGTGCGCTCGACTCAGAAAAGTGTTTAAACATTTTCAAGTTTGCGTGAGTCAACGGATTTGACCAGTAACCCACGGAGGTTGAATAAAAAATATGATAACGCAACATTAGTTTCGGGATAAATCCATCATCGGCACAGGAATAATTTTTATTTTTAGACCAACGGGAATTTTCAAATATTTTTTTCCCTTCATATTGTTCGATTTGATTGGATATTTGATGTTGAAAATGTCTGGCTTCATACTATAGTTAAAGTCGTGAAAAGGGGCGAGCGAATGAAAGCGGAAACGTTCAAGGCAAAGTTTTTTTTTTTTTTTTTTGTTCGGACTGGTATGGTTCGAAAAGAAAAGGAAAGAAGGTAATTGAACTCGGTTTTTCGGGATTTAATTTCAACTTAGTTCCCTTCCCAGACAATCCACTTTCTTACCGGAGGGAAATTATTGACGGTCGGGAAGGTTTTTAAAAATTATTTACCAAAAACGTTCTCGAATATAGGGTGAAACAAGGGTCCGAGTCGAAAAGAATCAACAAAGAGAGACGGTCGAAAAGGCAGGAAGAGAGTGGAGAGGGGAGAGGAAAAAAGGAAAATGAGGAAATTGTTATATTAAATCCCTCTCTTTCAGCATAATTCCCATGTCCCCTTTCAAAAGAGTTAATTTTTTTTCCATCTTTTTTCCATTCTCTGGCTGCGAAAAAAAATTAAAGGCAGATTTTTTTGTTACACGAAATAGTAGTAGATTTATAAGTTTCTAAGCTGTCCAACAGTCAAGTTGCATTTGTCTCAAATACCTTCAATTATACCAACGATCTGATACATAAGCTGAAACTACAAAACTTTATATTGAAATGCGTATCTCAAGTTAATAAATTATTTGAACCCCTTGTTATTTTATTACCAATAAATTTGCTCGAACACCCGGGCAGGATAAATTATAGCGATTAATTGGGATGTATGCGGTTAGTTAACCACATCCGCATCAGTGACCAAACAACGTTGAACCAAATAGTTTACTCTTGATTTAATATCCAAGTGTATATTATATGTTCCGTTCCTTTCAAAGCAGGCATCTCTTTAATTTAATTACTCTAAGATCTCTAAAGTTAAAAAGCAATATCTAATAAAAAGAAGCTCTGGAGACAAGCATTTGAGAAGAAGAAACCATACTTGAGTTTTTAATATTTAAAAAATCCGGATCTTTGTCATGAGCCAAAGATTTGACGTATGATCCACGAAAGCCAAAATAAGCAGTCCGAATTAAAAGATAATTTTCAGGATTTTTGGACAAAAGGCCCATTTCGACGGTATGAAGTCCAACCATGGACAACCTCATGATCGGTGAAGTTCAATGTCTTCGGATATTCAGAAAAAAGCGAGTTTTACTATATGATGAGTTGAGACAGCAGACTCGGACAAGTTGGCAAAGTTTTTAAATTTCATTACCTTTGAAATGAGAGCAGTACTGCCTCAGTGGGATCATTAGATCGTTTTATGTAGAAGAGGGAAAACGATTCGTAGGTGTGGTAGGAGTTGGGAAAGAGGACATTGGGAAGTAAAATGGCAAAGTATTTAGGTATATTTTTTACTTTAACCCTTTTCATGGTAAAAACTGAAGATTTTCAGTGATCATTTAAGTAGCTGAAATAGAAACTGTATACAACATTTTTGTAAAGTTCTACTATCCCCGAGAGTGTAAAAAATTTATTGTTAAAGATAAACGAAAAAGTGTAAAAAGAAGAGCGGAAGACAAGAAGCTTTGATTTCGGCTTTTTTCCTCACCATAAAATTCTTTCGGTTAACAAGGTTAGGTGGAAGTGAAAACGAATACCCTTTTATGCGGCGACTTCTAAAGTTGCAAGGCGCCGCCTGTCTACTCTTAGCCGCCCCCAACCTACACCATTATTTATAGGGGTTCAATATATTATCCTCCCACCCCATCCCCCGACCACACGATCACCCTTTCTTATTCTACAGTATCTATTGTGGCATTGTACTCTATTTCAGGATCATAAGATACCTTTACGTGGCTTGCATTATCATCCCCTTTCATCTTATAATGAATTTCGTGCACCCTCCCTTAGCCCTCCACCCTTCTTTTTATTTATTCCATCCTGGAAAAAATACAAATTCGTTCACAATTGAGAATATGAAATCAGATGCCGTTAAAGATTTTTTTTACCATTTTGAACACACTCTTATCATACTTATCTGTTATCGATATTAGATAACAGAGTATGTACCTTAAAATGAGCAGCTGCTTATCGATATTATAAGATTATATGCAATTTTTAACCATAGAGACCACAACTCGATCAAGATCGATGAATTGAGAGCTCTCGAAAGTGGAATTTACCAGGCAGGCACCGTCGGATTTCCTAACTTGGGAGAGAATGACTCCCCAGGCTACGGTAAGGTGACCAGATGCCCAAAATTCCAAAGCGTCACGCCATGAAATGTACAAGAGGTATTAGCAACAAAGGGTTCTTCTTGGAAAAAAGTCTGCAAGAGTTCTTCTTGACTGAGGAGGTCGATCACTGTCGCGCGGACATCGAATTCGGGGGTTTCAGTTCGAAAAGCCCCTCCCCTAAGACTGCTAATTAAGTAAATATCGATTTTAACATAAAACAGGTTTTCTTCTCCTGTAATTTTATGACCACGCCTAAGTCATAAATTATTCTAATTTTTTTAATTCAAAAACACATTCTTTTTCAAACAAAATTTTAGAGCGTCACGTAGTGTGACATCAGTTTCACGCGTTCTATAACCACGCAACCCCCTTAGCTACTTCAAACTTAATTAATATGTAATTTCTCGCCAGTTACCTCAAACTTGCATTAGTGATTACGAGGATGTTTCGGGAGGGTCTCCCCATAAGTCAGGCTCTTCCTCCGGTTTTTTTCCCCCCCCGTCGAAGTCAAGCTCCACTAATTAACTAATTAACAAAGATTTTCTAAATGGTTTATTAATCACTTAATATTCTTATCGTGTTAAAATAAATTGAAATCTCCAAAAAATATAAGGAAAAACATTATTTTTTAAACATCTTTTTCTTAAGTGAACTTTCTTCTAAAAATAATATCGTTGTCCTTTTTATTATTAAGTCTAGGCTTTAGTACTTTCTTTCTATTAGAAGGATGACTTAAATCCGTAAAATGAAGACATTTTTCGAAAAATAAATTTTGTTTTATTATTTATAAAGATGATTTTTTATTAATATAATCTTTAAAAAAGACCTTAAGATTAAAAAAAAACTGAGGCTCAATATTACCCCAAGATAGAGTTTTACTGCCGTACCCTTAAAACTCAAGCTGTCATACTCGCAATAAAAAAATAAGTAGGGATATTATGGGTTTTTTTATATTTTCTGACTGAAATACAGAAAATGTAGTGAAAAGCAGCAAAGCAAAAATTGGAAAATACATAAAGTACGGCCCCGTCGGGAACTTTATCAAACAAGGGAAATTAAAAATTTTTCTGAGAAAACGAAATTTTGTGTTTGTAAAGGGGGAAGAAAAAAAAATTGAAATCAATTTTTCCTTTTCTGTTCTAATTTAACCTCCAAAATGCTCTCAGATTGTTTCAATAATATCGAGGGATATAACGGGACAAAGATTGGGGGCAAAGGGAAGGAGAAAAACAATTAGATGTGAAACCTTATTTGTCGAATGGAAGTGGCTAGGCTGGTCGGAGGCTGAAGGGCGGAACGGTTTCGAATGGTCGGGGTGAGACTTAAAAGGAAAAAAAAAAGGGTGAGGCCTTGTGATATTAAGTATTCAACTGGTTTCTACTGAGGGAGATGCCAGGCCGAAGTACAGCATTGGGAATAAAGCCCAATTTATTTTTAATAAAGTTTTACTCCGTATCCTTTCGATTTCCAGACCGTTTTCCATCTAGTTTAACCACAATAATGCCGGGATCGATTGCTCAGTGGTACCGGGGAATATATTGCTTCCACCTTTGCGGAAATATCTGTGAGATGGTGGTGTCTAAAACAATGAAGGATTTAAAAAAAAAAGGCCATATAATTTTATTCATATTATAAGATAGGGATTATCGAGTAGTAAGGATTTTAACTTCCTTAAAGACGTTATTGTGATACCCTCCACGTCGGGTTTTTTATCGTAACTCTAATGAATTCCGATTTTTTAGTCATGACGGCGTTGTCCGGCCTTTTTTTTTTTTGCGGAAGACACAGACCGTCGATCTCGCCTCTTTTCGCTATCGCATTTGGCGAAACCCCCACGAAGGCCCGGGCTAAACAGTTTGCCAACTACAAAGGGATCTTGTTGAACTATGAATCTCAAGATGAGCAACGACTTCAGCTTCAGAATCAAAAACGAAAAAAAAGGAAAGTTTACGTCAGAGAGAGATGGAGAAGATGGAATTTGAAGATGGTATAATGGAAATAATAAATGGGGACGTAAAAGTAGCCTCCTCGCCCAAATTAAGAGTTATTGTACTTCCATGTTTTACGTACTTTAACCTAATGAAGTAGGTTGAATGGGATTAAGCATGTAGCGTTTTCCTATTTCCTATTCAGTCCCCTTGATGACTGTAACTTTTCCAAGGGAAAAGATAATTAAGTTAAACAAGTAAAGGAGTCACAATGAAATACGGTCTTTTCAACCTTTACTCACTAGGTTATGAATTGGTATTATTAGCCTTGGAAATTGGTGTTATTAGAAGGTTCCCTCCTGTAATTTTCCGAAGAGGGATACGGCCTCTCCCTTTTGTGTACGGATTGAATAGCGAAATTTCAGGCAGTTTTATGAATAAGGATTTTCGTATTTATCATTTTACACGACCATAGTTTTTCTTATTGAAAACACTATAAAATTAGAAAGTTTTTTAAATACGACTTGAGATTTTTTTTTTCGTAAAACAATTTGATGTCAGTCAGATTGTTTGCTGGCCTAGCTATTGCCTTTCCTCTAGATTAAGACGGATGGAGAAGGTTATTTTATTAGCTCTGTCACTCCGGGGGAGTTGCAATAGAAAATAAACCCTGACCCCTTGTAGGAGATTGAATCCTTTAGAAAAAATAGACCCCAATTTTGTTTGGATTCTTTGATTTCCTTCAACTGATCTATCAAATTGAATAGTTTATAGGCCGTATAAGATAAAATTAGAAAATATCGGCTTTTTGATATGTTAGGCGTATTATAGAAATAAAAATTGATTGGACAGAAAAAGAGGAAAAAAAGGGGGAAACAAAATTTCCTCTTCAACACCATAATTCCTTGTTGACGATGTCAATATTGATTTTTTCCTCCCCCTTACGTGCCTTGAGGGATACCTCTGATCTACGAGAGTTCGACATGAAGCTTAAAAAATATGAAGCCCAAAGGTCCTTACTTTGTAAAGTAATTAATTTTCAAATCGAAATTAAAAACTCTTCTTTGTGTCTTTGAAATCTAAAAAAGCAGCTTTTCCGAAAGGCCTTTTTTTAAAAAAATAGTATCCCTGTAAAGATAAGACACTCCGCGGTTAATATTTTTTAGTCATTTCATTTCTTTTATTAATCCAGGGTATTTTAAATGAACGAGGGTGGGGTCTGGGAGACGACAGGGGGAGAGTTAAAAGCCGCTTCACAGAGGTACCTTCTCAACTTCACTTTACCACCCCTTTTGCCAATTTTCGTATTGACCCCAACTCCTCCTTTCCCGACCCAGAAAATCACTTTCACGGCACTTGAGAAATTAATTAAGCGGGGGAGTACTCGTATACGGCTTATTGTAATTAGTTCTTACAACTGTAAAAGACCTTTTAATTCTGCTGCCAATCAATAATCTTACATAATACTAAATTATAAGGAGACCCCTTTTTCGTTTACTGCTTACCCTTTAAGTTATTAACAGGTGTCAGAACTTTAAATTAAAATTTATTATTAGCTAGACGGAGTTTCAACGAAAGAAAATCTCGACAAGTGCGAAAATTGAGATTAAAAAATCGATTATATAAAAAAAAATTTTTTTTCGGTCAATTTTATTCGTAAGAAAGTATTTTAACTTCCTCAAAGAGCATCTCTCTCTTTGGGAGAGGCATTTAGGGACCCCGTAAAATACAGATTTGGAGCTGGCCCCGACGGGAACTTCCTTAAAGTAGGTAGGACTACGTGATGTTTTCATCCCTACCATGGCGTAAACTGCCCGAATGGTCGTCTGCGACCAAGTTTGTGGCGCCGCCTTTAATTTTTTCTAACTTGATAATACGTAATAAAAACTAGTTAAAAGATGATTATGAAATTACCATACTTCGAACCTTGCTGTCGGGGGTCAGCTCATGACTGGTTCTTTTTTTAAAATTAGTCATTAATCAATTTTAAGAAGGAGGAGCAACTGTTTTAATTAATTATGCTTTCTATATTAATGTAAATTGCTAATGAGGTCATTTGGGAACGAGAGCACTAGGTTTTAGGTAAGAAAAGGGGGGTCGAAAAGGAGGATATTCGCCGGAAAGAGTTTGTTACTATGGCAACCCTTTAGAAATAATTTTGTTTATTAGGGTGCAAACCGGCATGTGCCTCCAAGACGTCGGAGCCCCTATCTGGGAGTTTGATAACAAAAAATCCTCCGTTTCTCAATCTTGTTATCCCCTTTACTTCGACCTCTTTTCAGCGAAGAAGTGTAAAAGATCAAAGAAGAAACATAAATGGCATTGCTTAATAAGGCGTTGAACGAAATTATTCGAAGGTCCCCCTTGGATTTTTATTTCTTCCATCTCGTCAAAAAGCAGAAAAGCCCTTCCCGAGAAGGAATTCTACCGAGGTATTTTAGACCTAATACTTTTTTTTTCATCGCAATTTTTTGTTGAATTTTATATTAACCGTGGTCGACAAAAACGGCAAAAATATGAAGATCTCTTTAGGAAATGAACTGAAGCTAACTTTCCGGGGCTTATCCCTTATATGACTCCTAACGACTACAAGGTCTGCGGCTTACAAACTCAATACCGATAAACAATGCTGGTTGTTTTGTCCCAACCACCGGGTTGGGTGACTCCCGAAAACTATCGCGAGTATGACAATAACTTAGAAAGTAGGAAGAAAACGGCCCTGTTTAGGGCGTTTCATTCCCCTGGCAACTCGAAGTATTCCGGAAAAAAAAATTCTTCCCACGGAAGTTAGGATTCGTTCCCTGGACTTTCTTGGCGTGAGTGAAAATGCCTTTGACCTCTCACGTACCGAAGAGCTACCTATGCAAGCATCGATTTTGATTTTTAGATTTTTTAAAAACTTTTGTTAATATTAACTGGGAATGGAATATCTGAAAAAAAAAACTTAAATAAATTCGTGATTGATTTTCAAGGGATAAGAATATTGATACATGATCCCATATTGTTGGTTAATTCCCATCCTTAAATGGTTGACACGTTTCATCCTTTTATGCCGATTTTCCCTTTTTTACGGATCGAAATTCAAACATCTATTATAATTTTATTCTCCCCCTGGCATTAATACCCTTAGTAGAATAAAATTAAGGATTTTTTAGGAGCCACGTCGGTACGCATTACTTAAAAGTGTTGCGGAAACGAATAATCTTTGCGCCGCGTTTTCAAGAAGTCTTCCCATATGTTATTGTGATACTCCCAAGATTAGATTTTGAGGATTCCCCGCCTTTATCGATCATAAGTCCTCAGAGGCCGAAATTCTGTCTTCACCAAATTCTCTTATTTGCAACCAAAGAATATAGCGATTTTTAAATTCATTTATAACGAAAGAAAGCTCCCTGTTAGGCATATCTTCTGGAATGGAGAAATAACGGTTTTATCCGACTTATCTCAACAACTGGAGACGGTCTTCCAATATAAAAATTTGGATAATTGAGTAGGGAAAAATGGAAAGACTTAACAAAATTTATACTATTACATAAAGATTGTGGCTTGATATTTAATTTAGAGCGTTGAGGAGTATTTTGAGAAGACATATGGGAACACGGAAAGAAGGAAAAAGTTTCTTAAGATTATTTAGTTTATATGGGATATAAAAGAATGATAAATGAGTAGTCCGGTAAAGAAACAAGCCGTTCATTGCAGATTTTTTAAAAACAGGATAAACTGTTTTGCCGAGGGGTTTCCTTTTAACGGTGGCGACGGGAGCAGGACGCTTTCACGTCATGGGACCTCCAAGGGTGAGGGACATAATTGAGATTTCGGCTAAGAAACTAGGGAGGGCCAAAGGAGGACGAAAAGAGTGAGGGAGAGAATGCAAGTATATAGGAGGGTAGGTGAAGTGAGAGCGAAGTGGAGTTATTGATCCAAACATCCCAAACCGCGCCCAAATGTCCAACCATTGCCTTCCTTTCTTATGGTCTTCCTAACTCGATTTCGAGGTCCCACTGAAAACGAGGAGTCCGAGCGGGAAAAGCCTCGACCGCGGAACCGTTTCGAAAAAGGGTGGAATGACGCGCCCACCTACACGACCAAACAATCCTTCCTTCTCTCGACCATCCCACCCTTTTATCATCTTCTTTTTCATTAAAATTTTTTTGTTAAATTAATTATTTTTCTATGAACATGAGAGAATTTTAATTAAATTTAAACTTTTCAAAATTTAGCGGCATGAATGAATTTTATTTTTTAATTGTAGAAATTAAAACGTAGTAAATGTCGTGTTTCAACAATGTGTTTAATGTATTGGGTTGCATGCGATTTCGTTGCACGCGATCTTTCAAATAAATTGGTGAGGGAAGAAAACGGCTTTTTAGCTACCCCGATGATGACTTTTGTTATCATCATTTTCATGATTATATTACTAATGCGATGAAAATTTTTTTCCTAAAGCGTATAAATGCCCATTTAATTTAACACACGTGCATTAAAAAGTAGATATTGTATACCGTGGCAGCGTGGTAAAATTGTTCTGTCCACGACTGCCTTTCAACAAAAAATAAAAGAGCGTAAAACATTTATTTGATAACATAAAATTTTGTTAAAATATGTGTGAAAACGTTTAGAAATTTTAGGAGAAGAAAACCCGTATTATTTCAATGTAAAGACAACCACTGTTGAGGCCACGTGCGTCCTTGAAGTGGGAGAATAACACAAGGGAGAAATATTGTTCTGGCTTCTCGGGCGCCAAAGGAGATGGAAAACTGTTTCAAAAGTTTATAAGAATTCACAAAAGAAATTTAAAAATATTTTTTTAAACATATGAATTTTCATTATTTAAAAAAAGAAAAAAAGAAATAAATGGGAAAAAATCGTTAAAAAAAATTAAAAAATTTTCTCAGGTTTTTTTTCTTCTTCAAAAAATAAGATAACGGGAAAAGTTTAAAAAATAAAAATCAAGCACGGTCACTTTTCTACTCGTTTCTATTTACCTGTAAGTGGTTGGTCGGAGCGCCACACCCGATGTGACAAGAATAGAGGGTGCAAGGAAGAATATTCTGTCGGGAAAACAAGGGGCATGCGCTTTTCGCCACCCCCGCCCCAGCGACCATCCCCACACTTTCATTATACAAACCAATTATTGGCGTCTTCTTTTTATTGCTCCCTCACCCCCTCACGGCTTCGCCGCCCCTCATCTACCAACGGGAACGAAATAAATGTCAACGGCTTGATCTTCCGTGTCGCGCTAATTAATTGTAAAATTATTCCGTCTCTGGGAGGGTTTTATTTTCGAATCAGGCTCTCTTTTCAACTTCCTTCCGTCATCAGCCCTTTTTTTAACAGAAACACCAAGCAATCGTCAGCGACTTTTTTCCCCTTTTACTTTTCCACACTGGGAAATATTAACAACATGCTATATTTTCCTTCCTTTTTACGAGTTATTCAGGAACTATATCTCAGATTTTTTTTGGATAGCTCTTTGAGAAGGGAAACATAAACGGAAAAAATTCCAATTAGTTTTTAAAAGGCATCTCAGGGAAAAGAGTATTAAGTACAGCTTTTTATGAGCCCTTTGCCCTTTGGAAAGTAGCATAAAATATGGCAAACAAATCGAATTGGTATCTCAATAAGAAACGCGAGTCAGTTACCGGCTTATATTTTTATACGTGGAGTTCATTCAAACGTTGAAAATTGAGTTTATCGAAGTCAGAAGAAAACTTTTCTGAACGCTTTGGATACCCTCACGATCGGCTCCATAAACGAATCGATGAGGATTTTTCACTCGACGGAATGCGTATCGAAACATCAAGAAGATAGAGTGATGGGAACTCCGGAAAAATATTTTCGAAAGCCATTTAAAGCGACACATCGGCCACGTTTATTCTGATCAAGAGGATCAAAAAACGTCTAAAGATTAATTTTTTCTGACGCCAAGCAAATAAGTAAAAAATTTTCCCTCTTCAATCAATACTCAGAAGAAAATAATAAAGATATGAAAATAAGTTCGTGAAAATTTGATACGCCGTTTGGGACTTCGTGGGGAAGTGACAAGTTCCCAGCACCATGGCAGAAGATCTCACAGGGTACATCTTCAAACCTAACGCACCAAAATTTCGGTCATTTTTGGGGTTGAAGGGGGGGGGGGGGAGGAAAATAGCTGGTCGAGAGGCTCTGACGGGTAAAATTTCTTAATATAAGTGAGGAAGGGGTTGTTTGGTGTTTCGGATAAATCTCATCGTTAATCACCATGAATAACTTTAATCCTACAGGATCTTGAAGACCCATTTCTGAGAAAGAAAAAAAAGTGGTCTAAAAATGTGTTTTCATGCACAATTATTAAAATAACTTTTTTATCATTATTTTTCTGCATAAATGATATGCCTACAGCTTGTTAAAATATACTTTTATGGATTTCTCTTCTCCCTCGGAGGGGTATCGGAAGCAGTAAAAGTTAAGTTGTGCCATTCCTGCAAACTTCTTATTCAGTGGAAAAATAATTGCACTTCCTTCGTTATTCCTCTGAAGAGGAATAATGAGACAATAATAACTTCCTTTGGAGGAAGGTTAAAAAAATTCTTCCTTGCCCTCCAAGTAAAATATCAGGCTTCCTCAATCTTCTTTAAATCGTTGCACAAGGTTTTATTTTAATTTTTTTATAGCGATAATAGGTTGCTGTTAAATCGCAATTTTGGTTTATAGACCACAAATAAAAACCTTTTGATTGGTTACATATGTGCAATAAAAAATTGAAATAGAATAATTAAAATACTGTTGTTGGACATCTATTTAAAATTAATCTCCTTTTAACCCAAGTTTATTTTTTGAACGTTTTTTGATCCCTTTGTGCGCCCTACAATGGGACAGCACTTAATAATCGTGTCAATTTGTTGTTAATTCGATTCCAATCGTAAAATTAAAGTGGAAGAACGCGACGCGACGTTACAAATTGAAGAGGCTTTATTAAATTAGGAGAGAAGTTAGGAAGGGAGAGAAAGTGGGGAAAAAAAAGAGCGAGAAGTATTACCCCCTCGGATCAATATTGGTTCCTCTTCACACTGCCGTCTGTTAATGGTCTCACCGACATTCTATAGAATGAGTGAACTTAAATATTTACGAATTCCAGTGCGGATCACCGACGGCCTCATTTAAGTGTCAATAAACCACTAGCACTGCTTCAGCGGTGAAATCGACATTCACTTTTATTTAGATATGATTAAATTTGCTCTTCTTGTTTACTTAAGTATAGGCCTTCTAAAATCATTCAAACCTTTTGAATACGGATTTTCAGGAAGTCATAATATGAAATTATTAAATAATTCCACCTACTTTCGTAGAACAGCAGACCCAAGATTGAGCCTTAGGCCAGCAGATGTTTTACCACTTTCTGATGCTTTTTGTCCTAAAAGTATTAATGAGCAGGCTCAACTATCCATCGTGTACCTTAGGGTTGATTAGCTCTCACTTTATCTTGTATGTACAAAGGGTTTAGTTAGCTTCATTATCGTTAGTGCTTCAAGGGAGGCCTATAACTTATCCTTTCCAAGAACAGACGCTAAAAACCTTCTTCAGAAAAATTTAAAATGCGAAATTTCTATCCTGTCCAATGTGAGTGAAAATTATCTTGATTGTACCGAGAATTTGAACTCCGTTTGGCAAGGGCTTTCATTTTTCAACCTTTTTTAATAATTTATTCCATTATAATAGAAATTCATAAATTAAAAGAAAAATTTTCCCTACGGGAAAATTTCCGTCGGTGCTTGCTCCAGTAATTTTTCTTCAATCATTAGCATTTGTTTAGCTTCACCTAATTTCGGCGAAACTGTTGTAAGGGGTAAAATATGAGAAAAACATCGATAGCAATTCATCATCGTCTGATGGCTGAGCAAAGAAGAAAATAAGGGGGTGGGAAGAAAAGGAGAGTAAAGGATAATGAACTAATATTGAGACAAGGTGACTTATGAAGGATTTTAACCATTCTGACTCGTCCCTTTTTTCCCATTTCAAAATGTTGAAATACAAGAACACTTTTGTATGGCTGGAAAAATCTTGTTGAAATATTCAAGATAACTATTTTGAAATAAAAATAAAACGAGAGTGGAAAATCTAATTTTGTACAAAGTTTAAAATTAAAAAAAAATGAAGTTCCTCCTAATTCAATTGATTAGTTATGCATGTTTTTGAGTTAATTTTTATTTGAATTTTTAAACGAGGCCTACCCTAGGACCAGATTGTTCGGAGAAGGCTAAACTTATAAACTGGGTAGAGAAGAGGGCGGCTCGCTAATGCGTAAAAGCGGAAAATATAGGGCCGAATGCAATTAAAAGTTTCCAACTTTGTAACCGCCCCGCAGTGAAATCATATTTTCCTGTTCGTCATCTTTCCCCACTCCCGTTTCACGCCGGCGTTAATTAGTTATGTTTAAATTGGGATGAAAAATGACGTTAGATTATCATATAATAATCGAAGCGCTTACAATGTTCGGGGTCGTTAAAATTCAAATTTTCTATGATGGTAGTGTTTTTTTATTAGCAGTTAAAACGCGAAAATTTTACGAGCTCTCCATAAAATTTCAGGGACGTTGGCTTGGAATTGACTTTTCGAATCATCCAAGCAAGAAAAATGTCTCTTTTAATCTCGTTTCTAGGAGGCTCGTATTATGTTTTTGTTTATACAAGATGAAGAGCAATAAGGCATTGAACCCCTCCAGAACCGTTCACCTTAATTGTTCTCATAACTTTAATGGACCGTGTAAGGTAATCTAAATGATAAAAATACTCTGCATACATAATTCTCCCATTAATGCAGATTACATCTCCTCTTTAAGGGTCGTTGAACACCCGACGCCTTTAATTTTTACATCTTCATCAATTCTTTTTGGAAACTTTTTTTTATGGCTCGTTTTTCTGACCTCTTAGTCATAATCGAGGACATGAACCCGAGGAAACCGCAAGAGTTACCTAGAGGTCCCGAGAGGGTATAAGGATACTTACGGAAAAGAGACTTGGAGGAGGTATTCATAGAGGATCTGGTAATTGTTTGTCTTCCCCTTTAATGCTTTGTCTTTCCTTTACTAACATTAAAAGCCTCTTCCCGCACTTGTAATATTACTCTGACTATGAGCAACTCGAGAACAATGGAAAACAGGAGGGATTATATGTACCAAATAAAACACTTGGGAGTTTCTTTTCTTCTTAAAACTCTTTCTGATGAACTTACCCTATTTACAGACAATGCAGAACGAAAGGAATCAAAGCTTCGAATTTGGCGCTTTAAAATTCCCAAATTAGACAGCAGACGATATAAGAAATGTTTGTGTTTTCAATCTAAATTTTAGTGACAAGGAAAGTTGAGTATCAGGGGCGGGAAGGCCATATGAACGTCCTCTTAATAACGATCTCGGATTGCTCGAGCCTTTGCCAATTACGAAACCGAATCTCTCCTATAATTTATTATGTCCAGATCAAATTCCTCGTTCCACAGCAAACCCATCGTCGGAAGTTGAACCCAAATAACCTTTAGAAACTCGGCGTAACAAAAAAGGGGAAAAAAACTTCTAACTTATCATTTTTAAATTAGTCTGGAAAATTCTATTTATAAAATATTAGTTTTCATTAAATATTTTCACATCTTTAAAAAGAATTAAAAAAAGATTCTGAAAGAAATCTACCCAGAATATAAACTTTATTTTTAGCTATGTGAGAAATCGCTGGAGAACCCGTTAAAAAGGAGATGATAGGGCAAAACCAGAGAAAACTAAAAAAAAAATGTTGATCAGGATCTGTTGGCAAAAAAAATCGTTGGTGCTATGTGTGCTATTATGTTGAAATCCCCCGCCTAAGATCAAATCCCTCCCACTCTCACATCGGGTGGTATTACCCCGTGAGGTAAAAACAACAAAACATCTAATCTAATTAGCACAAAAGAAGCTGTATATTCGGGATGTACCAGCTGTATGATTCGAATCAGCTCCTTGCCTAAACTAGTTTATTACAAAAAAGTAAAAAAAAAGTTTTTTGGACGTTACAAGAAAAACAAGATGAAGGCAGCGGATCAATACCTTTGCAGCGTTAATTTATGCTCTGCTGAATTAATTAGCTAAAATCAGGGAGGGTGGCGGTCGGTTCAGGTAAGCCGCTTTCTCCTCAACTGCATTTAGCGGGACGTGAAGGGAAATAAAGGAGACTCACCTGACCCTTGTCACTCCCGTCTCTCTTCCACCTATGCTGCAAATGACTTGGGTACTTGAAGATGAAATTATGTAAACTGATATCCCAGGATAACAATCTCATTATCTGTCCCTCTTCTCTCTGACCATCATCCGAGCTCGTGATATAAATTTAAACTGTGTACCTCTCTAGATTTTAACAATTTTCGTCGTATTTAAAAAACTGAGGCTGGACAACAAAGTCTGAAATGGGAGTTCCAACAGCGTTTTCAAAGTAAAAAGAAGTATTTAATCTTATCAAGTTAGAGACCCAAAACAATCATTATTTTTTTGTCTAAAATGATATTGAATACAGAAACCACTAATCCGCCAGTATTTCTGTTGATTGCGTATTCAAATTAGCGAAATGGCAGCTGAAAAAAGACTTAAAGGGGGTAAAGTTGCTTGACTCTCCTTCAACCGAATGCGCTTAGTTCGATAATCAAGTTTAAACAGCATAAATAAGGTTTGGCGCCACACCAAGTCGGAAGGGCGTTATTGATTTCGAGTAAAGAGGGCACCGAAAAGGGTCAATCAAGGACCTTACTATACACACAAAAAGCCTTCCCCTACTCGGACAAGATGGTGACAAATGACAAACGATCCGCATTTTTAACCCCGATGCCAGAACCAATTGTTTGGTCGGTTTCACTTCCAAACCAAACAAACCTACTTCCATTTTGAATAACTCGGCTATCATATTGTCGCCCCTTGATATTGTTCAAAAGGTGACTCATTCAGTTCGTCAATATTTATTTCGAAAAGACATTTTATGTCCAATTGTACTTTATTTAAACATAAAATAATTTGTAGACATTATGAAACATACATCGAACAATTTCCATACCCCACTTTATATCGTGGAAGTATTTATAAAGTTTTCAAAGTTAGTTTTGCTCTTGAAGCATTCTAGAAGAGTTCAATCGTGTTAAGTGCTCCGCAAGACAAATGCGAGTAATTGTACAAAAGAGAGAGGAAAGCTAAGGGAAAAAGCGACCGAGGGAATAGAAAATTTAACTTTACAAAAATCAACCGAGTAGGAAACAAAGGCATTTATCTGTTTTATCATAAATAATGCAGTATTACATTTTGAACATTCTGAGCCGATCGAGATGGCTTTAGGATCATACTATTTGCTCAAAATTAAGTTTTTTTGAAATTTTTGTTTCCTCATTTTTGCTCCACTGTTAAGCTGTTTACTGCACATTGATTGAGATGGCGATACTGGTCTCCAGACCAGAGTTGGAAATAAACAGGTTTGGCGATATGGAGAAAACATTTCACTAATTTTTGTTTACCAATCATCTGATTAGACTAATTAATGATTTACTAATAATTAATTCTCGATCGCTTGTTGACAGCGAGCCTTAAAATTTGGAATATTCCAAAAATATTCTTCAGGGGAACCAAGACAAAGTATAAGACAACTATAAAAAATTGCTTGGATGGGCTCCATACGGTGGATTTTGATCTCACATAGGCTCAATTTGAGTGCGGTCATTAAAATTCTATCGTAACGGGCGAACGTGGGGTTAAAGGCTATGAAGGAAACATTAAAATTTCTCACCATAATGGTTTTTCTACTCGGGAGAAAAGAAAAGTATAGAAGGGGACTTGGTAATTGACTTTTCCGGGCTTTATCGTTTTACTCTTATACTTAAGAGACGGCATGAATTTATTAGAAAGAGAGAGAGTGAGTGAGAGAGCGTTATACCCCCCTACTACTCAACGTTTTATATTAAGGGGACGACGGGAGTGATTTTAATGGCTGCAATAAATTCAGAGGGGAATAAAGGACGTATAACTTGAGAATTCAAAAAAAGCGTATGGCCAGACCTATCCAATAACTATTTAGAACGAGGTAGCGTTTCACCACTCCAACCAAAACCTAAATTTTTACGGCGTTTTTCAGATATCTGGATTTAAAAATCTATTTTAAACAGAAAGTCCTGAAAAGCCGCGAGGTCAAAACAGGGCAGTGTTTCCCAAAACTTGGAAAACACGTTTTTTCTCCCCAGTTCGGCTCGTCAGAGACAAAAAAAAAATTAGACACCGCTAAAAAAACTCCGAATAAAAGGCAACTCGGCTTTCAAAAATTATCTGCAAGACAAAAATTGCCATATTAGCTTTCCCCACACGCTTTCCACCACAGGTTAATACTAAATCTATCTATCACCATCCCGAATGCGAGGGCACATGTCTTTCGTCATAAAAACGTCTCGTCATAATTTCAACATTAAATAATTTCGTCATAAAGGAAGGATTTTTAACTATTGCTCACTAACAAGTTTTTCTTCGGAGATGCAACAGAAAGCGCTTCCATCACTTTGACAGTTTGACCAAAGGACCCCAGTTAGCTGCTCTCTTCTACCATTACAATCATAACGATTTGTTGTTTCGCCCTAAAATTATTTTTTGTATCTACAGGTCAGCTAACAAAATATGTAGGTAATATTTATCCAAAAGGGAGTTTGAAAACAATTTTTAACCCTATATTGTTTATTATGCCTTTATTTCATTAATGTTTTCAATTGATCAAAGTATAATATTTACCCCTTTAAGTCCAGTCTGTTTTAAGCCCCTCTTTCCATTATATTTGTTTTCACTTTTCAACACATTAGGGTGGGATTTTGTAGGTATGTATTTGAAATCAATATTTTATTTTTTATTTGTTAATATTATTTGTTTATCCAGTGTATTTTGGGGGCGAAAATAACTAGTTTACCAACGTTTAATATGGAGCTCGTAAGTTTAATCCAAAAATAAATTTTATATTAGTTTTCACTACTTCCATAAGCTTTAGACTAGTTCGAAACATCAAAGGTTCCTAGGATCCATATGATATTAATTTAGTCAACCTCCTTTTCATTGCAAAGTTTAACTTTAGAAAAGAGAGGTAAATAAGATGGGGAACCTTGTTTTTACTCTGTATAGATAGCACTTTCTGTTTGAATTTCCCCCTTTCATAAATAATTTACTATTTCACACCGTCGTATAATGAAATTTATATAATGATTTTATTTTTTGTTTTTCTTTCGTGATGGAACATAAATTAGTTTTCAATTTCCGAAGGTAAGAAATTTTTCGGTTTACCCTTTAGTTCGTTCAAACGCTCCTACCCATTTCTTTTGATGTATGCTCTGCAAACTGTTGATTGATGATGGAATTTGTGTACTCACGTCATTTTTAGACAAACAAGTTAATCTAGTCGATCCTTAAAGGTCTAAAAGGTCTAAAAGGAGTAGGACTTAATATCCTAGATTTTTTTTATACCTGATCTTAAATTCATTTTGTTTTATTCTTAATAAAGTTTATTTATTTATATTTTTTTAAATAAAAACTTGTAGATTTCTTAGTATGTAAAGAGGTATGTAGGTGATTCCTACTTATTAAAGAAAACGACTTTGAATAAATCTTGTTTTTAAGAAGCAATAAAAAATCAATGGAGGAAACGCTAAAATATTCATTGCACGCCCATTAATAAACATGAAAATGTTAAGTGACAGATTGACAGATTCACCGAGAGTAAAAGGGGCTTTAACTACTTTTCTATTCCGGAAGAACAACACATTGGTTTAATAAATAATCAATGGCTCAATTCAATGAATTTTATCGAGAAAAAACTAAACAAAAAAATTACCATTCCACATACTTATTATTTTATAAAAAAATTTTTCTATCATTTTTTTCTTGTGATTTTTATCAGAGAAAAATATAATTAAAAATTTTGTTTTCGAAATTAAGGATGAAAATACGTTGTCCTCCTTTGAGGAAATATCTGTCGGGGCTGGGCTCCAGACATATACTTTTCTAAAAATAAAAAAAAATTCAACTTGAAAAATAGGTTGGTACTTAGGAAAATCTCTTCGCCCCTTTATAAAAAAGGCTAATTTAATCATCCTTCATGAGAAAAGATTTTTTTTTCTTTGACAAAAGCGGATTGGACAAAAAGGCATTACAAACTCAATTTTAGGTAGAATAAAAAATATTATAAGAAGGAAATAGCTAAGGATTATTAAAAAATCCATTAAAGTGATTACTAGTGGGTGTGATTTTACTTTTTGCATTTTACTAGAATATGAGGGGAATTAGGAGTGAATAAGCAATTTTACTGTAACATTTTTGTATCCAAAAGGAAGCATCTGTTATGTCAATTAAATGTTCTTCACATGATTCGTCCAAAAATAATGCGGGATTCAATTTTGTTTTTCATCGCCCCTCCGCAGAGATGGTTTACTCAAGTTGATACGAACAGCTTTATAAATTTTGTTCAGATTTTTTAAATAATTGAATCATTTCCTGAATTACTTTACGAAAAGTTTTCGATGTTCAAGCTTCGTTGCCTCCATTGTTTATCATGGGATCATTTATCAACCCGCTGTATGTATTATTAACAAAGAACAAACATCGATTTGCATTATCGAACGGGAAGGGATGATTTAGTAAACTTCTCTCCCCGTTGTTTTCGCTTCAAGAGCAAGAGTTGAGTTATATGTCTTTCTTTTTTCATTAAACTCTCAGCGCGGCAGCCCAACTGGCAAATCTCACCCTGGGGCGGGAAAATTTTTTTTCGTCAAACTACTTAATTACCTCCAAAAACATATAATGAAGTATAAAATTAATTTGGCATGTTAATTATGCCAAAATAAGGCTTAATTGTCCCTCACAAAGATCAGATTTGTAGGCAATCCCGCAATGTTTTTCCCTTCTCATACCATTTTGGAACTGTTACTAGGATCAACTTCTCTAAGTGGTCAACCTATTACTTTTAGCCATTAGCTTAATTTTTTTTTTTTTTTTTTGTTTTTTATTATTACATTTGCTCGTTATATATTTTCGTGTGGATACATTTTCACGGGTGCGAAATATTTATGGTACCTACTCAAATTATCAAAATTGCTTTTCTGATGACAAATAATAAAAAATTAAGTCACTAGCCATTTGTAACGGCTTGGGATTCCCGAAAAAAACCGTTGGGATTAGAAAGGAAACTTTAGTTAATTTAACGATTTTTTTTCAAAACTTAATACGTAAGTACCTAGGTAAAGATTATCTCAAATCCGGTGAAATGACCTGAGGGAAAAACCGTTAAAAAATTTTTTATAGAAAAAAAAAAGCGCGGATCTCTACCATAATGAAAAGTATTTGAAAATAGGTATTTAATGCTGTTTTAGAAAAATGGGTAAGTAGTTATTTATTTTTTCTAAGTGCAAAAACTAAAATAATTAATAAAAGGGAATAATTTTGAATAAATCTACTAAAAAAACTAAATGAATCTTCGGCCTTAATAAAGTTGGAAAAGGTAAAAAGTAACGAACTTGTTTTAGAGTGAAACATAGAACGAACTGCTTCCGTTCAAAGTTTTAGTTTCCGAATTCGCCACTGCTCTTGACCGCTCGGAAGTCTTTCCTTTTTTTTTAAATTATACTAAAAAAAATGATTTTAAACTTATGATCGTTGTACCTAATAAATATTTTGTGTTTAATTTAACTTAATAGAACAAAAAATTATAAGTTTTTAAAAAAATTACCCGAAATTAATAGTAACAGGTCCCATTGTGAGAAGGAACGATTTTGGTTTTTTCTACTCTTTTGGTCTAAAACTAAATAATATTAATAAAAACGGCAAAAAGTTGTGATCATAAGTTAATTATAGTTTAAAAATTATTATTTTAAAAAACTTACAGTCAAAAAGTAGAAAAATAATCCAAAATTGAACTGAAAACGTCTCCGTGAAGTAGCTGGTTCAACTGTCTACTTTGAAGTCAAAATCGAAATGAAGAAAAAGGTCTAGTCAAGCTAAGGCCGTATTATATAAAAAACCCTTTAAGAATTAACGTATGTCAACGGTTGTGCGAAATTCACTGTTTTAAGCATCGAAATCGCTTTTTAAAAAGACGCATGAACGGTCGATATATATATCGACCAACGAATAGTCCGCCCAGGGAAAGGAACTTTCTACTCGATATATTCGTAGCCCTTTTGTAAAATTAGCCTTTTTGCAAAAAGGCTAGCCTCTTTGCAAAACGCCGGCGTTTTGTGGAATGAAACGTTGATTGACAAAACGCCTGGTCGATTTCCGCCCTTTTGTAAAAAGGCTGGATGTGCTTAGCCTTTTTGCTAAAATATTTTCATTTTACAAAGAGGCTAATAGCGCGGCTCGCCGTTTGTGTAAAACGGCTGACGACTCGCCTTTTTAAAAAGGCTGTTTGTTATTACTGTGGAAGTCTTCCCGCCTTTCAGGAAAAGTGATAACTGATAACACGCACAATAAACTAATTTTCTTTCTCTCGCGAGGATGCGCTCGTTGGATACCTCTAGGGGTTAATTTTTTTCCTTTCGCGAGGATGCGCTAAAAGGGAGGTTAAGTCCTTCTATCTTATTTTTTTCCCATTTTTCCGGCTTTTTTTTTTTTTTTTAGCTTCGAAGTCACTTCTTAGGCCTAAAACAACGTAAATTTATGGCAGAAAATAACGTGAATTTGGCATTTTATTCCTCATCAAGAAAAATTGTAAAATCGAAAAAATTAGAGCCAAGAATTCATACTCAGTAGCGGCAAACTTAGTTTGATTATAAGACCACCCATCGTTAGACCAAAACTGTATATACACGTAAAACAGTAGGGTATACCAATAAATTGCTTTCGAAAAAGTTAATTTACATTTTAATTTTTATTGCGTCTATATTCCGCAAGAAGTTGATTTTACTATCAAACAATTAACCAAATAGAGGAAGAAATGTCTGTGATAACGTTCACCTGACGAGGCTTTTTAAGCCGAAACGCGTCGTGATATACCCGTTATCACAGTCATTCTTCCTCTATTATTGAAAAAGTTAAAATTGAAATTCTTTAAAGTACCTTTTAAGTTTTTACTGAAAAATTAGGATCCACGAACTTCATAAGTCTGGACAAATTGGCTGGACAGACATTTTAGTTTTAGTGTAGTTTAAGAGCCACGGTCAGCCTGAGTAATAAGATTTTACAACTGCATAGGCTAAGGATTTTTTTTTCTCGAAAAAACGCATTTTAACTTCCTTAAAGAAGTTATTGCGATACCCTCGACGTCGGGTTTTTGGGGAAGGGTCTTCCAGACCCCGGAGGGTCAAATCGAATATTGATCTTTACCGATCTCAACTTTGTCTGTGGTGCCGTCGCCGGCCGGCCGTCCGTCCGTAGCATTTTTTTTCCGGAACACTTTACGGCCACAGTTTTCATCCGATTTTCACCAAATTTTACAAATTTCTTTAGCCGGTGAAGAAGAATGTAACGAGGGGGATTTTTGAATTTCGAAAAAATGGCGGAGATATGTCTGTTTGAAATTTTAAAAAATTCGCTGCGGCCGAACCGTTAATCCGATTTTCACCAAATTTTCACCAATTACTCCTTATATTTTTAAGAATTTTTGGTGCAAAAAAATTGCCACTTTTTAATTACTATTTTATTATTAGGGAGAAATTTCGTACTTCTACCCTTTACGAGAGGCACATCCCTAGGCCAAAGAGCCCATTATTTCTACCTCGACACTTAAAAAATTTTTCGAAAAAAAAAAACTTGAAAAATTTTTCAGAAAAAATAAAAAAGAAAAAAAAAAGGAAAACCCGGAAAATTTTTCGAAAAAAACTTTGAAAATTTTTTGAAAAAAAAAAAAAAATTTTTTTTTTCGGACAAAAAAAACTTAGAACATTTTTCAAAAAAAGAACTAGAACATTTTTCGAAAAAAGAACTTAGAAAATTTTTCGAAAAAAAAAAAAAAAAAAAAAAAAGCCCGAAAAATTTTTCGAAAAAACTAACTTGGAAAATTCTCTTTTATACTTTCCCTCCCTACTACATCCCCTTCCTTTATACTTTCGTTCCCTTATACTTCCCCCTCGATTATACTTCCCCTCTGTTATACTTTCCCCTTCCTTATACTTTCCCCTCCGTTATACTTCCCCTTCGTTATACTTCCCCCTCCGTTATACTTCCCCTCCCATATTATACTTCCTACTCCGTTATACTTCCCCCTCCGTTATACTTCCCCTCCCACATACTTCCCACTCCGTTATACTTCTCCTCCCATATACCCCCCCTCCTATATAGATACTTCTCTTTAAGGAAGTTCCCGTCGGGGCCAGCTCCAGACTAGTACTTTCTCAAATTAGGCACAATGGAAGCAGATAAAAAATTCACTTTGAGGAAATTAATTTTTTTTTTTTTTTTGAAAATCGGACCAATAGAGCCATACAACTAGAATAGACAGATCTCCGCCATGTTTGCGAATTTTAAAAAAAGGCTCAAGATGACGATGAAATGAAGAATCGAAAAGGCGAAAATAGGATGAAAACTGGGCGAAGTAATTCGGAAAAATGCGATCCGGCACCACAGACAACACCTCTACGGGGTCTGGAAGACCCTTTTCCAGAGACCGTGATGAGGGTGTCACAATAACTTCTCTTTGAGGAAGTTAAAGTATGGCGCATCTAATTGAAAAAAATTTCCACATTTGCTTATAGAAATGCAAAAATGAAGTTAAATTACGTCTCTGCCTGAGGAGATCTTTATAAGGTGTGAGACAGGATGAGAGTTATTCGGGCTTAGAAAATTGTATCGGGGTTGGAAATTGCTTCGAGAAAAGCGCCAATCCGAATAGAGATTCCACATGTGGTTCTAACACATCATTTTAAGTTCTTTTTGGCCGTACCGTCGAAGTAATTTAACGCTTCTACGATTTTTAATGATCTTCCCAGATATCGCGAACTCATTTCATTTTACGTTTTGATAAGATTTCTACCACTTCTGAAAAGTCTAACAACTGTTAAAACAAACCTTTTATTGTGTAAGCATTTTAAATATCCTTTTTGGATTAAATGAGCTTCAAACAATTTGATGATAGAAACAAAGTTTTAAGTCGACTGTCAACCTGTTTTTCAACGGCTGGACAAAGACCAGTCGGGTGTGGTTTGTTGACAGATGAGGAGACTAGCGACATCTCGACGCCACCCCGTTTTTAATATCGTTTCCGTGATTTCCGGGCGTTTTAGGGCTCGGTTTTTTAAAAGAAAACTTTAGGACCGAAATTCTGGCTTGTCCGTTGTTAACTATTTACGTTCACTGAGATAAATTGAGCCGCTTTTACGAGAAAAACGTCCGAAATTCCTGGAAAATTAGGGTTTCTCCGACAGACTTAAGCTTAACCGTATGATTGGCATTACTAACGATTGAATTTTAGATTTTTGAAATTTGGTTGAAATTCGGACAAAGTGGATGAACGTAATCACACAAAATAACCCCTTGTATAGGGAAACCGAAAATTCCACTTGTTTACAATATTAACAAGAGATGATTGGTTATACTTGTTAATTTATTAATACCCTATCCTCTTAACCACTGCAAACATAATATCACATTTAATACGATAAACGCATACTTATTGAAGTCAATTCATATCAATTTTTAAATCTTCACAATTTTGAGAGGAAATTACGAACAAGTTAATTGTCATTGACGAACGTTAAATGAAAGGGCTTTATTTGATGTTGAATTGTGATTTTGAATTAAATTCATCGTAATTAGGACGGACGTGTTTAGCGATCCCTGAGGCCAGTGGTTGTACACAATTAGAGCCCTTTGACCAAGAAGGTCATAATAAAAATAAGGGAAAATTAATTTTATACTTAAGTCTCCCTTGGCAACAGGTTCTTGGTAAAATGGGTCAATCTCGATGAAAATCGGGATCTGCGGCCGCATATAGTTAAAACCGTGTATACAATAGCTCCTCTTGAAGTTTATTATTAGCATAATACAAAGCGGATTATTAGAATTATTACCTTTTACTTTACCCACCTACTAACAATGTGGTAAATTTAAGCTCATTTCTGGATACGATGTCGGCTAATGATAGCTCATTACGCCTTAGGATTTTGGCTGAATTCACGGAATTGATAAAAATAAATTATAATACAAGAGTAGACTTAATTTCTTATGGTTTTTGGTTAAGACCAAAGACCTGTGGACGCACGTTGCGTTTTTGAACACAGAGTAGCAAATATTGAAAAATTTTCCGTCAGGGCCGGATGGTCTTTTAAAGAAAGAAAAGACGGACAGAGCAATTATTGAGGAAAATAAAAACTGAGAGAGATCTTCGTTTATTATTTGATGAAACAACAGAAGCGAATAATGCTTTCACCCTTCGAAGCAATGTGAAGAAAACACAATTAATTCGGTACCTATCATATCCCCTCCCTCAAATTAGGCGATGCCGATGACAAAAAAAAGTCTTTTCCGAAGCTACTTAAAATTACAAGAAAGCAGAGGTGATAAATATGTGAAGTCCGATTTTCACCGAAATTTTTTTATGAAGTTACATCGAGGCCACGAGTACACAATTGGAGTGGGACGTAATAAAAAGGTTATACAGTTGTAACATCCGTGTTTACCGAGTGTGGTCTTTCAGTATTCCCTGCTGTATCACGTTCCATGCCTTTATATATCTCATCAGCATAGGCAAATGTTTGTTTCTACCTTCACCCTTTCCGTTAAAACAACTCAATGAAAGCGACAGAAAATAATATTTTTGGATGAAATATTCTATGGTTTTTTTTTGGTGTGTAATTTTTCGTTTATTTTATAGATTCGTTTAAAATAACAGTATTATATAGGGACATATTGTTAGAGAGCACTTTACATTGATGTACGTTGCTTTGTGCCATATCACGTATGGAAAAGAGGTATCTTGACCAACGGTACATAACGTGAGGTAGATAATATATTCAATTCAGCCTCAGAGGGGTTTATTTTATTCAAATATTTTCCTTTCGTGGAAAGGAGAGAAGGGAAACACTCAAGCTTCCTTTCTATATTGGCCTTCTCTGTTCTCTCTAGGTGTCTTTTTCAGTGACTCTATCAATCTGAATAATCCAGCAATAGGACATAATTCCGCGTATCATACATGTTGCATAACCTGATGGATTCTCGGAAAAAGAGAATCATCAGAATGATTTCAGAAGTTATAATTTAAATTAAATATTATTTTCCAACTCATTGTTAAAAATAATTTAATTAAGTTAAAGGGTTTCTTCATTACGCATGTAAAAGGAGATGAAACCTTTTAATTTTCTAAATATATCTGTACATCATTGATTATTTTATAAATAAAGCGAAAGTTTATAAATAAACAGTTTGTTTTGTAACCACATGTATTGAATGTATATTTGTAGATTATTAAGCATGGCACAAAATTTAGATTTCTAAAAAAGAAACTAATTGTGATAATATGGTTTTCGAAAATGGGTCTTTTAGGTTAATCTGCCTGTCTCCATTATATCACGGGACACTTTACGGCCACAATTTTCATCAAATTTTTACCAAATACAGTTTTACGTGAACCAAAAATTTAATTAAAAAACTATTTTATACTGCTGAAGTTCCAGTCGTTGTCGGGGGATGGCTCCAGACCCGCAAATAACTACGTAAACGAAGTTAATGATCCGTCATTCTGAATTATTCCTTTGATTCGGACATTTTACGGATCGAACACGATCTGTCGTTCCGATTTGAAACCTCCGCAACTCGAAACGGCCTGACATCTTTCTAAACAAAGGCAAACTGTTTCAACGTTTTAACGATAGTGGTAAATGAGGGAACACAATCTGTGGGAGTTTCTGAGAACCTCCGCGGAATAAACCCGAACCATCATCTTCAGAAATATAAAAATTAATTTTCCTGCTTAATTTAGTTCATCAAACCGAAAAAAATTAATGGTAGAACTCTAATGCCGATAGGCACTAAAAAAAGGCTAAGAGGAAGCCGGGGAAAATGTGAGAAAATTTATTTTACATGGTTGCTAAACACCCACGAATTTACTAAGCATTTTGGCAGAATCTTGTTTAAAAAATTTTTTATTTTCGTTTTCTTTTTAAAAATAAAATAGACAATATGACCTAGGTTTTTATTATTACTCTTTCTAATTTGACGTAAAATGTATCATTCCCCGTCCCCTTCCTTCATTCGAAATCCCTCGCCGATCCCAGCTTTACTCCTCGCCGTCCTCATTTTTTATCAACCACGTCCCACGAGCATTATTTTCCACGTTTTTTTTTCTTAGAGGATTGTCGCGAAGATCTTCCATCTTATATGTCATCCCTCAACGGCTCTTACTGACTAAAATCGTTCTCTTATTTTTTCTTGCTTAAAAGAAATTATTTAGGCAAACATCGCGGTTTTATTAATTAATAAATGAAGAGCTCGCTGGAAAAACGTAGCATGCATAGGCAACTTTACAGGAGAGTGAATTTGTCCAAAAAGCAATTAAAACGGAAACTGGTAAACCACTAAAATATGCAAAAACCTCTGAGTTACGTAATCAGCCTACATGAAACATTTTCCTCCAAACCAAATCACGATTCGCCCCACGCGCATTATAGGCTTTCTAGCGGTGTGAAATCTAACTACGTGAAGGATGGATTCGATCAGACTCCCCATCAAAAACCGATTTTTGAAAAGATCGCAACGTTTTTCCTGCGGGCTATTCAAATAATTAAAACTTAAAAAGAAACTATTGAGTAAAGTCAAGCATCCGTGATATTGAAATGACCTTATCTCGTAAACGGTATGTGAAGTGATGAAACCATTCCATGACTGCTTCATCGCCGTACGTAATTATTTCGAAAAGCTAATCCACTTGAAAGGGAATTGTCTTTACTGAGTCACATTGAATTTCGTTTGGAGCTGAGGTTGCCAAGAGGCGGTGTTCTCTGGAATCAGTTCCCTTGTTTGAGACATACGAACTCCACAGGGGGATAATCTTCCGATAATTAACCACACCCACATCCAACTTACCTAAATCTTCACGAAATTCAGATCGTTGTTACTTAATTTGTTGTGCTCCTGTGCATCGAGACCTTTGCTCCGATGTCTTTACTCGGCCTCTCCGCGCCGGCAAACGAAAAAAAAATAAATTTCTAAATTTTCTTAAAAATAGAAGGTTTTTTTTTAATCAAGCGTAAAATAACTCGAAACCGCTTTAAACGTAAGACGAATCCTAAAATTAACTTCAGATCAAGCAACTTTGCTAAATGGAGAAGGATGCTGGTAGGTAATTACTAATTAGTTTCTGTTTTGCATTGAAACGACGGACGTCCAGGGGAGTGACCGATCTCAAAGGGATCCAAAGCGACTCATTTCACTTCAAACTGATTATTAACTCAAAGTGAAACCCTTTATTTATACGAAAGATAGGAAGTCAAGCGAAAAATTAAGTCTTGAAAGACTAGATTCTTTTCTAAAATTAATCTAACAGGGGCTTTATTGACTTTAGATTCGGAAGATGCATTTTTATTTTCCCGCCTGTCGAATCGGTTGGTATGCAAAGTGGGTAGACACTGGAATCGGGGTTTGGAATCTTTCCAAAATTTGGTCTTCACGGTTTATAAATACTTCCACCGACTCCAGTAATCTACGAACAAGGTCACCACTAATCCAAATAAAAATCACCGAAAATAAAATTGGCTAATTAAAACCAAAATTCCTTCCCATTTATTGGAAGTTCCTTCTAAAAAAGACGAACAAACGTTTTCTCTAAGACTGTGGGCCCCATGAAAAACAATGTGAAAATTCTGTGATGGATGATCGCACGTTGAGTCAAAAGGATCAACTTCGAGGATAAACTTGTTATTTTAGTTTTATTTTTTTCGGAATGAAGTCGAAAAATCAGAAAAGTTGAAGCCCTTATAACTCGGTGACTGATCGCAAGTCTCGCAATGAGTCTTCCAGTTTTTTTTTCCGGTTCAAACTTTCCTTGTTATAAGAAAAAAGGAGAGGGATGTTTACAAAAAATATACAGGTAAAAGTTGACCAAGTCGTTAAAATACTTCCATTGAAAGGTGTTTTAATCGCGTAACACACGAAAACCTAACATTTTACAAACAAATTTACGACTGACTTTATGGGTGTTCCTTAATCGAATCAGCTGCGTAAACCAAACAGAATTTCTTTTTCCTCGATAAACTTTATTTAGTTCAGAACTTTACTATCACTGATAAATGCACACCGGTATATTATGCACGCAGAGCGGTAAATGACCATATAAAGCTTTTATCTCGTCCCTTTGACTTCCTCCCAGACAGAAAATACTTCCAGGAGAGAAAGTACAGAAAACTACTTTATCTATGAATTCATGGTTTGCTACTAAAAAGTGTAGCATACAATGTAGGTTTGGAACCTTGGAACGTAAAATACGATTTTCCGCTGAAATTGTGGAACGGGATACGGCTATTTCTTGTTCACGACAATACCTACTCGTATATTATCATTTATAATGTATCGCATTCACCATTATTTATAGACCCAATAATCCAATACACCAGTTAATCCGTGCTTTCCATTCAGTATTATGTAAACTGTTTTAAAACTGTTTTATTTTTATTAGCTACGTCGATAACTGAGATAAGTCTGCCCACGATCTTAATTTCTTCGCTATGAATTTATTTGGCCGAATTAGCTTCTTATGAAAGAAAGAAAAAGTGTGATCATTTTCGGCGCATCCGGATTTCTAAAAAGCTCGCTCATGCTTACACTAGCATAGGTGGCGAAATAGGTTATACAATAGCGAAAAAGGTTACTTCTCATTGGCCCTTTGGGTCTGGAACACGTTTGCCGAAAATCATCTCTCAATAGATGTCGAAATAATTTTTATTTGAGGACAGTTAAAAACGCATTTGGATCCCGAGGACAAGGGCTATACGAAAAAGTAAACATATTGTCTGCGGGGACGAGTCGGGCTACGTGTTTTAGGCCTTTTCCTTATCGGTGATTGGACAACTCCCAAAAGAGCATGATCGATTAAGATCACAAGCTTATTGGTCTCTCTGACCCATTTGTGCTCACAAGATTTTAATACACTTTTTATGAACAATATTTTACAATAAAAAAATTGAAATTCGTTAAATAAATCTCGTCACAAATCATAACTTGAGTGAAAGCAAAGTTATCGATTCAGCTTGAATAAAATCTCCAGGGCCAAGCCTTAAAATTACAAAATGTAATTTCACCCCTCGGGGATCCGTTCCATTAAAAATATTACAAACTCAAACAGTCGTAATTGCTGGAAATCGTGTAATTTACTATTTAATAATTTTTATTTGAACCCTTGGAAATGTAGCTTCATAAAGTACGGTTGAAACGAATGAAAATGGTCAACCGCGTAACGGGCTTGTGGTGGAAGTGCGGCTGAATGAAAGAGTCGATTTTACGACACTTTTAAGAACGGTTTTAAAATAGAACTTTCATGAAAGCTGGAAATAAAGACCAGAAGCAAAACGAAACCCACTTTGATTCCATACTAAAATAATTGTCGTGAGTTTTTCTTCTTTGGAAGAAAAATAAGCCTGACGGAATGGTTCCCAAAGGGGAGTGCATAACAATGCTTTTAAAATTAATGAGTTGTTTAACTTTTCAAGCTATAGAAGTAGCCTTTTCCATTCTTCCCCTTAAGGATGAATATATCACACGAAAAAATGTATTGTGTACCTATTACGTTGTGAAAGTTCCAAGGCGAAACCATTTTTTACCTCATATATGATCTCATGATTTATTTTTTAATTTCCGTCATTAATCTTGCACAATTGTTTCTGAAACTATCATGCTTGATTTGAATTTGCGAGCTTCTTGTCCTCACTCCACCAATTGACGTTTCATGAGGTGATTTTGGGGAAAAAATTATTTGTCAACATCTCTTACGTGTTGAAAAAATGCTAGAGAGCTAGGTGACTGTTGAATTTTGAAAGGAACATTTTAAATCTTTAGCCAGAAGTCTAAGTTTGAAAAGTCTTTTCAAGTAACATTTTTTTAAAACCACAATTTGAGTCACCCTCAACCAAAGTACCATAAAATACGAAGTTTCTATACAGAAAGCCCAGGAAAAAAAGGAAAGATCTGGTGAATTGGATGTTTGGGGGAGGGAACACTTCTTCGGCAGAAAACCGGGAAAAAACTCCTCGAAGGTTACGGTCGAGGAATGGAGATGCCAAATAATTTTTCAAAATGAAAATTGTGGAAAAAATGCTAAGTAAATGTCAAATCGTGCGGGCGCAAGTTTTGCCATTTGAAAGTGGAGAGACGAAGAACAAGAGGAAGATGCTCAGGAGACCAGAGGAACCATTAAATTCTAATCACTGCGTTGCCGAGTTTGATATCTATTTTAACGATCTTTGTAGTTTGTCTATTACAATTTATAATTATAGTTAATAAATTTGAATTGTATTCTTCCTTAGTTTAGTTAGGCATGTTAAATTATTTTTTAATGTTATGGTTTTTTTCTCCCTCCCTCTCTCTCCACCGCCTCTCTCTCTTATCGCAGAGGGACCCTTTTTTTTCTGCACGTTTCTAGAGGTCAAAATTTTCCCAGATCCGGATTAGGTTTAATCCCCAGCGCGTTAACTACATTTGGATGTAAATGCTCGGGTAAGTCCGAACCATTTGAGAATGTTCGTGGGGGGCGGTTGGTAGACTGAAATAAAATTGTGTCTGAGCACATCAATGGGGATTGGCAAAATGCGCATGCCTCTTAGCCTACTTCACAAGTCGAACCCAACCAGCCAACACCTCACCAGGTACCCTCCTCATTATTTATCAAATATCTAATAAACGACAATAATTTTTAAACGTTAAACCGGTCCATTCGAATCTTGCGCGTACCTGTTGACGACGTTAGGACATCAAACGGATCCGCGGCCGCCTTTAGGTTATAAGTGATGAATACGCGCCCAAATCAGATCCGATATCCCTTTCGGAGGTAAGATAACATTATTATTTTTCCGTGACAACCCATTTAATTATTCCGGATCTTCTACATTTTTAACCCAACGTCTCTATTATTGTTCCGTACCTTTAAAAATTATTAAAAATTTTACGTTCATGAAAATTCCAAACACATGAACACTTAGTTTAATATAATTTTTAAATTAACAAAAACCTTTAATTAAAAAAAATTAATTTTAACATTTAAAAAAATTAGCTTTACCTACTTTATTTACGTACCAAAAATTTGTAGCTTGATTTTTTTAACGAAGAATTTAGGATTGAAAAATTTATTTCAAGCTCGGCTGTTTGTTAGTTTTAAAATCTTGGATTGGTCAACGCCCGCGTTCGGATAGCTGCCCTGGATCTCGTGCTTGACTTATTTATTTTTTTCATAAAACGTAGCAACAAGTTGGAGGGTCGATGACAGCCGTTTGACGGAAAACAACAAAACAAGTGACCTTTGAATAAAACATGATTTCTGACCTCATGATTCTTATCGTTCACTCGATTTCACGTGTTGAACAATCGGTGCACGTGTGCGATTTTATTTCCATCCTCGTCCCTTTTCAATCCGTAACCCTAACTTTTTGTTGTTATTTTTAAACTGTGACTTATGAAACGGACTTGTAGAAAACTGTTTTGTAACAGGAAACGTGATTACTAGGTGGGGTTGGCTCTTCACCTCTCAATATGTCATCTCATCAAACATCTAGCTGAAACTTACCAGGTATGGCTATTTTAATTTTTTTAATCCTCCTTAATTTATTTCTGCAAGCGTATCACATCCAATTACCAATGTAAACCATCATTTAATGCTGGGCCCAGGCGAGGGCCTTCGCCATAGAGTCTCACCGACAAAGTCGACCCGGGCTTTGGTAGTATAAAATGTCCACGCAGTAAGGCTTTCCCAAGAGAAAAAAAAATTAGTGTACTTTTTACTGCTGATTACATTACAATATATTATTAACATAAATTTTTGTTAAGCAAAATGTCATTTATAGATACTAGCGAGGCGCAATATTTAACCGACAATCCGCTTTGAACTAATCCTTTTCATCCCCTATATCACTCCTAATTGAAACGCTTCGTTATTATGAAAATGGAGAAAAGCCCTTTTTATTAAGTAACTTTTTTTTTCTTTTACAAATATACTAATTATGTAAACAGGTAGTTGTAAGGTACGCTCTAATAGATTTAAAAAACATAGAATTCAAGTATGTACAAGTAGTCACCTATTCATTTACTGACAAAGGAAAATATTAAATTTTGTGATTTTCATTTATTAAAATTAAGGGGAATTTCGCTTTCATAATTGGTCGATTCGATAAAAGTGTTTGGACGAATCGTATATTGGATAAAAAATTAAATTTATTTTTTTATAAATCGTTTGTTAAAATTGAAACTGAATTTTCGACGAGCCGGATTCGTGAATAGGTCATTTTTTATTTATTTACTTTGGATTACTGTGGGGTGAATAAAGAAGTATATTTTTCGAACAAATCCCATTTTTAAGGGAAAAAGTTCATAACGAAAAACGGATGAATTTTTGAGCAAAGAATTATTTTTTAGGCCTTGAGGTGATGGAAAAAATGTAACCCTTTACTGGGAAAAGAAAATATTAAATTATTTTCGCAAGACTGATATATGTTGTAAAAGGCTTTGGTCATAATGTGTAGGCGCTTGTTAGAGCCCAAAGTCGGAAGAATTTTTAAAATTTTCATGTGCCTACGTCCATTACTGTTGCTTATTTCACGATTGATGAGGGACCGTACGAATCTGAGACCTCTTGTTATAAATAAATAAGTCGCTGAGAGCGTTTAGGGAGTTCTGAAAGAGTGTAGGAGACCCTGTATTGAATTCGATGGAGGTTACGAAAAAATAGGAGAAGGGAAGGAGGGTATTATTGAGAGTTTATTACGGCATGAATAATTCAAGTAGGGCGACTCGACCACAAAATGAAGAGAACGCAGCCCCACGATGCTACGTTGTTCATTCCAATTCTTCAGCGTAGCGAAAGCAATAAAAACATCTTCCCTTCACATCGTATTTCCTCGACGGCATACCTATTGTATCCTTATGAAAATGGCATTCCCTAGACTTCCCAGCTCAAGAAAACCAACAAAAGAAACTTTTCCTAAATTGTGAATCATATTTTTTTTTTTAAATGTGCCTTAAGGTGAACAAAAATTTAGCCCTGACGTGTTCGGCTGAATAAGCAAAAAATTCGGACTCCCTTCCCCAAAGAATTTTAAAGCATCCTATCCACCATGAAACATAATAGAACCGTCATTTACCTAACTTTAATTAACCTCACCTTTCTCAATTAAACCACTAATTAACTTTTCTTAAATCGATTGTAAATTTAATCGCGAGAGGTTATTAATAAGAAAAAACTTTTTTTTTTTGTTCTGAGACTCCCTGGATGAAAATTTATCCAAGAATTAGCCTTAGTTTATTATAAAATCAAGGCGTATGACTTAATAAATTTCCTATTATAAGTTTTCGCTTTTCCTTTGGGTATTTTGTGTTAAGAGCGGTATTTATTGGAAAATTTTTGTTGAATCTATTGATTAAGTTGTTTTCTGTAACTGAATAACTGCGTTCTAATCGCAACCTTGTAGTCTAAAATTGAACTGATGTCAACACAAACTGTTATTGAAAAATTGTCCTGACAAAATGTATGAGTGACATATTTTGCTGTCTTCATTGACGTCTACGCTGACGTATAAGGAATAATCTTAGCATAATCTTCAACCCTTCTATCCATCCTAATTTTCTTATTTTTCCCCTTTATGCCAACCGTTTAGTGGAAAAATCGGAGTCATTTCGTTGAAAAATTCGACATTGTAGAAAACAGATGTTACTCGAGTAGATTTCATTTCAAAGCAATCTATCGTAGAGAGCGCTGCACGGGGAAAAAAAGTTCAATAAAGGGGACTAATTTCTTCTCCTTTTTCTCCTTGTTAGATGTTAGATTGAGGCTATTTGAGGCGATGAAAAATCTACAGAAATCAATGATGACCTAAAATCCAACTAAACCTGTACGACGACTTTAAAGTACTGATCTCGTGGGGGACCTTATAGTAGGGCAGTCTTATAATTTAAAAATATAAGCATCAATGTTGAAAAAATGAAAGCCTTCTTTTAATTTCTATTAATTAAATTCTATTATGAATAGTATTTGGTGAAAATTTGATGTAAATCGAAACAATTTAACTTAAAACATAAAACGGTCGTAAAAGTTGATTTTCGCGAGAGCCTCAAAACCTCCAAAAACACCCAAATATCCTTTAAAAAGGTCTTTTTATATGCAAAAAGGGCGAAAGGGAAAGATTTTTAAAAATTGTAGGCTCGCTTAGTGAAAATGGAATTCAATAAATTTCGAAGAACGGAAAATTCAATTTTGCTTGAAGTTTATTAATCGAAGCGTTAACTACACTGACAGTTAAATTTATTTGAGGTGCAGTCCATAGGTAATTCTGATTTTAGTAGGAAACTAATCAAACTTTAGGGAAAATTGAATTGTGAAAATTGTAGAAAGGGGGAAAAAATTGCTTTCGGCGTGCTTTCGTTAAAAGGGGTGGTTTCTTTTCCATAATAAGCACCTTTCGATTGTTGAAATATTCAAATAGAGGGTGGACAGAGAAAGGCAAAGAGCAACAATAGATAACGACGAAGTCGACAGTGGCAAATTATGACCTCCCTTTTTATCCGGATCGACTAGTACTACCGTACTTCTCCCAGCCCCCTCATCTTCATTTATTCTTCTTCGCTCCTCCTTTTACCTCAACTCCTCCACAAGGGGATGAGTGGATCTCAAAAGGAGTTTCGAACTCTCGTTCATTCTCTCCTGATATTTCTCCGTTAATGATTTCCCAGAATTAATAAAAATGAACCTTTTAGCACTTCAAGTCTTGGAGCATTCGCAGATTCCGTGAGACTTTTTTTATTTGCCAAAACTAAGCGGAAACTAAAAAAAAAATAGGGAAAGAAAATGTAAAAGTTGCGGTTTAAGGTAAGTTGTGTGGAAATGACGCTTTTAAGGAGACCTTTTTCATTTTTTTCACTCTTCCTCGATAAAGTATATTGATTTAATAAAATTGAATTTCCCTTCACTCTACAAACTCCACCCTTCGTTGAAAACGATAAAAAAAATGTTTTCCTACATAAAATGGTTGGTTACCTATTCCTACTATACGAACTATGACACCTTTTTGAACGTTTTTCTTTTTTATTATACACGAACTGTTAGAAGTCCTTAGAAGTTTTTATTATACCACGAACTGTTAGAAGTCCTGGTAGAAGTAGGGGAGTAAACATTTCTCATCCACCGACAAATAAATCGTATATACCATAAATCATAATATGTTGACGTTATTTTGTTAATTACGTTCCATTACTAATTGAGGTTTCAAAATTCATTCGATAACGACATTAATAACGTTAAAATGGTTGTTTCAAATTTCTCATGATAAATACAATAAGTGATAAAATATTTAATTAATATTTAAAAAATATGGTTCTATCATTTCATTTACGCGGCCCGTAGGAGATGTCCAATAACATCTACCCGCGAAATCGCTGGCGGATCGACGTCGTCCCTGCGGTAAAAAATTATAAAAATTTGTAAAAAATTGCTTAAAAAAATTTCATAATAGCCATTTTGTTTTTGATACAACCATTTATCCACGTGTACAATTGGACTAATTGAGCTGTTAATCTGAAAACACGAAAATAATAAATAAAATAAATAATAAGGAGATTAACGTGATTAGAATAATAATTAATTGCCCAGTGGGGTTATTTAGGGATGACCCCTACTGAACTTGAGAGCGGCTTCCTTCACTTAAAGCTTAATCTGGGGTCGGAAACAATTTGAGATTGCATTTTACCCAACATTTCCACCGTTCAACATGGGGAAAATGTTTTGATTCAATTCTGTTCAACTTTCCCCACAACGAGGTGTGCCATTCTCTTTTTCGTTTTATCGAACGGATAACTTAATTAACGGTCAATAAATTTTGATTTGTTGGGCACATTACAATCAATTCAGTCCTGTCATAATTCAGGGTTTAAATGAGAGAAATTGGTTTAAATTCATTGCTTTAATCTGTCTGGAACAGTAGTTTGCGGTTTTGAATTTTGAAATGTATGTACGGTTTAGTATTAAAATGGATAAACCTATATAAAAAATGACAGAACGAATTTTTAGTTGTTTTTTTTTTCTTCTATTCAGTACGGGATTCTGAGAATTTGATTTCAGTTTTTTAACTCTTCAATCAAGAATGCTAAACCCGTCGGGATTAATTGCGTTGCTTGTGGAGTCTATCGATTGCGTTCTTCTTCGACAATATTGAGTTATGTTTAGTTTATATTTAATTTAAAAATAAATTCTTTTTTTGGATTTTTTATGCTATTATTGATTTATTTTTTATTTTTGTTGTGTATGGATTTATATAACTTTTTTAATCTAAGTTTATTATTCGTAAATGTTTCGGCCAAAAACTCTTGGCCATCCAGAGCACAAACAACAACAGTAATTAAGGATAAATTAAAATTATTAAAGTTTTTATACAAATTTTTTCCACTCAACCAAATTTGTATTTTTTTAACGCTTTATTGTTTTTAAAATTTCAATTTTAATGGTAAATTTTTTCTAATTTAATCCTCAATGAAAATAAATAAACAATATAGTCACCTTTGTTTTTTCAATTTGTTATCGCTTTAAAACTTTACTCTCCGCATGTAGTCATTTTTAAAAATTGTTCCTAATTTTTTTAGTTTTAATTTCATATTTTATTTTATATGTTATTTATTCAAAAAATGGTATTTATTTATTTATTTACTTTTAAAACACGACTTTTATCATTGAACCTAAAATTATGTTTTAAGATTATACAAATTTTTAGAGTCAAAAAGAGAAAACAAATGGAAAAATAAACAATGATGAGTTAAAAAATACTTTGGTTTACAAGTGAAAATATTTTTATGAAACTTTAACAATTTTTAATGTCCATAATTACTTTTCGTTTGTGCTGAGGATGGCCCAGAGTTTTTGCCGAAACATGTACGAATAATAACTATTAAAAAGTGCTATAAATCCATAACCCACAAAAGAAAAAATTTAAAATAAATATCCTTTGAGATAATTTTCTTCACTGTTTTTGGGGAAATAAAAGGACACATGAATCACAATTTGTTTGATTATTTATTTTAATTAAATTAACGTAAAGTTTAATAGAACGATGAATATTTTTTTGAAAATTTTTAATTTTGAATTCATTAGTAGGAATTGACATCGAGGTTCTAAAAGCAATTAAACGAATTGAATTCCATGGGGCGATGATGAGGGGGCGTTAGTGAGGATGCCTACCTTTATGAAATATGGGCAGCAACGTCCGTTCGGATTATTCTTACAGATCGATATGATCAAATTTTTGAGGGGCTGCATCTCGCTGTTGGCTCTTGTGCAACATTCAGGTTCTACGGGAGATCTGTCAAAGGGCACTCCGAATTCGTGAATTTTACAGCAGCCTTTATGTCCACAGCAAGAAGTCGCGTTTTCTCGCTTCGATAAAACTTGTTGGAAATTTTAATACAATTTTCATCACGGATTTGAGAGTTTTTTCATTTTTCTTTTTGTTTCGATTGGTACGTTTTTTGTCTCTTTTCTTTCGGTGGGCGGAACGTTCTTCGGCTTCTTCATCTTCGGGATATAAAAAAGACCGTTTCGTCCGTGGCGTTTCTTTGAAGACTGGGGTCAAATATGCTAGTTCGTCTTTGGCTTGAAGTTCTAACAGTATGCCGAGAATCTGAGCCATTTTCTTTTTCTGACATTCATGGCTGCTGTCGTCGATTCCTTCGCAGGGGTTTCCAAGAACAGGCAGCGTACTTCTTTCAGTCGTCGTACTGTCAATTCGATCATCCGGCTTTTTTTCCAATACCCCTTTCAGTATGTCCACAATCTGTCTAAGCTTGTTCTTTAAATCATCACTAGGTTCGCAGCTGTTTCTTTTCATACGTGATTTCACCCCATTGACACCTTTTTTTCGATAATTAAGCAGCTGAGTTATCTGATCTACCTTTCCATAAGTTTCTTCGATTCCAAACCCCGGTATCGGAAATATCGATGTAGTGTTCTGTAAGCTTTCTCTTTGAATTCTGAATGTACTCGCCGAAGAAGACGATAAACAGAAAATCAATAAGAAGCCCGCAAAAGTGCCAAAAATTCCATAATCTCGACTAAAAAAAACTATGACATAAAGTAGAAAGAAAATTTTTTACTCACCGATCCAACTTTTTGAGAAGCCAAAATACTTTTAAAACAAAGTAGGAGGAGGTCCACGAATTTATACAATTTTCTTATCAGGTTGTGATAAAGTATTGAGGAACTTCACGCTAAAAGTAAAATTAAGATATAAGCTTACTCAACCAGATTTTTTTAAAAATTAGTTCTTGATCCAATTTTAGCTAATCTTGTTTATCCAGAAACACGATAAATAACTTCGGGAATAAGGAGTCATTGATAAAAAATTTTGAGAATGTTCTAGAATTTAAAAAAAATTATGAATAAAATCATTAGGAAAACTCGCCCACAACTTTTTTTACAAACTTTTTATAAGAAGTTTTTGGTATTCATGATAGAAAATGTTGAATTCTGTTTGATTAGGAAACCGACAATAGTAAAAGGCCTCTTTGACAATCGATCGTCCTATATTTTCAAGAGCATTATATGCAACGCGATGTTTAAAAAAAGAAAAAATGAAACCTGAAAATGTCTGCCGCTCCTTCAAATGGAACGATTAAGAGACGGAAGTTTTCATCACAGAATTTTTTCCCTTTTTTTTTCATTGTTTATAGGGAAAACAAATAAAACTGTAGTTTATGAGTTAAATTTACGTTTCTTTCCGATAAAACACAATAAGCTAAACTTTCGGAGCTTCTGTTTCCCATATCGCAAAACTTTGGTACATCCTTTACGATTAGGTGAAACAATGGGATGCCTTCCAACTTCCAAAATTAAATTTAACGATTTGTCTATCAGGTTAAAAAAATTTTTGTTGAAAGCGTAAGGTGTGGCACGGAAAAAGAATGTGTTAGGATATACTAGAAATGCTTTTTTTTATCTGATAAATAAAAATAAAATTAATATTGACACGGAGGAAATGCCTTCTCTGGGCTTTACGTCGTCGTTTATCATGTAGGATTTTTTTGACTCCACGATATAGAGTGTGAGGGAAAGGGTCTTTTGCACATTTAAATCGAATAAGAACTTGATTTCTTTTCAGAATTGGCGGAGTTGTGAGATGGGGGAGAGGGCGACCGCGACCACGACCACAACAACCACCGCCAACAACACAACAAACAATAATGCCACCGATGGAAAAGCGACAGAAAAAACGCCGAGCAAATCAGAATAGAATTTTATAAGACCTACGATGTTATGACTGGGGTAAGAATGTTTTTTCTTTTAAGCGTGGATTTGAACTTCTAATTAAAGGAGAATTATTCAAAGTTGTTTTTGCTGTAGAAGAAGAGTTGGGTTCTACTTAATTTTCACTTTATATTAAGCTCATTTACTTCAAAACAGAACTATTTTGATGTTATAATTACTTTTTAAACAGGTTCGGATAGCAGCTACGCTTGGTGGATTTTTTAGTTTAATGGTCCTCCTTGTCGTGTACAAAACGAAATGCAAATCGAGGTCGATAAGCGAGGAGAATTTAGAGGCGACGGTTGCGGCGGCAGTGGTCGAGGAAGAGCAATTCGGCCACTCCCTCGAAAAGGCTCACGAATTTTACACCCGTCACAATTTCGCTCCGATACACCTGGTTTCGCCGAAGGAGCAGACTAGATTTTCGTCGGTTGGGGAGGATATAATATGTTCACGCCACCGGTCCGACTCGGCTATTCTCTAAGGGGAAGGGTAAGCCTTCCGACTTCTTCGCCCTACGTCTACCCGACTGTTTTCCAACCGAGGAATCTCATGGAAAGCCCACCACCAAAAGTATTCAGAGAGGTATTTATTGCTATTTCTGGGCTCCTATCCTATAGCCGTTTTATAACCACAAAATTTTTTCTCTTTCTCCAAATTGGGGTGGAGCGCTTTAAGAAACGTTCACAAATACGGGTCTTATAAGAACAGATTTTAGAAAGTTCTCAAAATATCCTAAGGATTAATAATACTTGATGGAATCACTTCCAATTGAAACTAATCGAGAAAAGAAACAAAGTCGAGAGACAATAACCAATTCGAATCACGTTCAACGTTTCCTTCCTGACACGGCGGTCCCTCGTAGATTGTGCAACAAGTCCATCGGGAAAGCATTTCCACCTGTTCACGAGAGAGGGGAAGGGTGTCACGTACTTTTGACGACCTACAAATTTAATTTATAGGCCCCTCCGGGAATACAATCTTGTATAAAAATTTTATTTATACACTTTGCCCTACATGCCAAATTTTCTTTCAGGAAATCGTATCAAACTACAGAAATAATAATAGACTGGATTTAATCCATAATAAATTTGGCGCATATAAAATAAGATTATAAAGAATTTAGGGGCCTCAAAGGGCAAGCACGTTCCAGTCTATAAAACTACCTACGAATTTTTAAAAGTAGAATTGTTTAAAAAACTGTATAAAGGGCTATAACTTGAGATTTCAAAACAAGGTTCACCACCGTAAGGAAAACACACGTAATTTAGAAGTTGGAATTATCCAAGTTGTGGTCTACGAATTCTAAGAGGATTCATTAATTAACTTTTTGGGAAAAAAATTTTTTTTTGTATGAAGGGATGGAAAGCCATAGCCTTCATTCCCCCCTCCATACCTTCACAAAATGTGAACGTGTTCATTCTAAATCGCAATTAAAAAGCCCTGTCCAATTAGGGTTCTCCCAATTAGGAACTAAGTGCAGCGGCATGAGCTCAGAACCTAAGCAATTAATTACATAGACATTTTCTGAGAGGCAAAATAATTCTCGACCTCATTCATAGGAAACCTTAAGCTTAATCTACAAAAGGAAACTTCGCGGGACAACTCACAATACCGTTGGCTGCACACATTTAGAAATTACGGTCCATTTTGTCTCATCGATAACATAAATTGCACATTTCATATCGGAAATTCAAAAATCTGAAGGAATATTGAATAACAATTTTTTGTGGAAAAAAAAAAATCTTTAAAAAATCATACATCGTAAGCGGATTGAGTTAGGATACCCAACTCAGCTTATTGTACCATTTAACCTAATTTTTTATCGGCTTACTTAACTGGGTCTCTCTGTATATGTGGATTTTCCGTAATATTTTCACCTGCTGATTCTTTTTTAAGTATTCTGAATTGAAAATTATTAACTGAGAATATACTCAGAGGATTAAGAGGTAATCCTTCCTTAAAAGTGTTATAATTGAGATTAAATCCTAATTATCATCCTCGAGGATTTCAACTCTCAAAACCTGGAAGTAAAAAAGAATCTAAAAAAATTGACAGGTTGGATATTATCCCGATTCCAGTCACGTCGGTCCTTCAAAGCCGAAGGAAGTTTGATAAGTCCTGCTGCTGCTCAAGCATTTTGGGAATATCGTAATCATAATACTATTTAACTTCAAAAAATGTTTCCTGGCTCAGCTTAATCAAATAAAACGGCTTTCAAGAGGAATAATGGTGTGGTTTTAGTTCCTAATTGGAAAGGCTACCATTTCATCCTATAATGACGACCACCTATTTAAATATCCAATTTAAAAGTGAGATTACTGGAAATGTTTTCCGTCCTTAATAACATCCAATTGATTCTCAACCACCTCATTATCCGGCTTTGCAACTTAACTTAATCCTGATACTGGATATCATTGAAATCTCCGGAATAAAGTTTGGGGTACCTCTAGGCCGTTTTCTTGATGACCTCTGCCGACTTATTGAGAAGTCCAATGTTCCGTGAAAAATCGTTTTGATTGTATTAATTTTTTTTTAAGGTCGAAGAAGATTTCGATTCGTATCGGCGATCGCAGAACCTATTGAGGGTGCCTTCCAGTAGAAGGAGTTCGAGACGTCTCAGCTCCATTACATGTTCAAGTTGTGATACGAGCTATTTGGAAAGGGGCTCCGCCATGGAAATGGGCCGCCCGATCCCCCCGCCTTTCATTTCTCCAAGTAATAAAAGCGAGAGACTCGTCGAAGAAGAGCCCTGGGATTTTATTACCCTATCGATATCCAGGTATCTATCTTTTCCCATTTCAATTAAAATTAATCATCAAAACCATGGAAAATAGCAAAAAAAGACTTATTATGGCATATTGATTTGATTTCACAAATTGTAGGATAAAAGCTGTTACATTAGCGTCAACTGCTTTATTGTATAAGTTTTAATGATGTCATTTATAAAAAGGAATAATTTTGAGTGTTACAAAAGGGAATTGATAAGAAGTAGCTTTCTCATAAATTACGTTACTGTAACCGATAGACGAGCCAACGAGTTAATATCCCATGGTTTTGGGTGGTAGAGAATACCCGTCATTGAATAATAATAAGGGTAGGTCAAAACAAGAGCCAGGGGTTATTAACTTTTTAAGCGTTTCTGGGGAAGTTCGTTGAACAATAGAAGGAACCTTTTGGGACAATGATAGATTGAAATGGAATGTATTTTAGGTAATACAGCCAACACCTGAAGTGTCGCCGGCGGAGTCGATGGTATCGGTTTACGACTGTAAAGGACATCGTCCGATGTTGTGCGTGCCGAGGACTGCAGCGACAGCGCCTCTTGCATCGATCAGTAGCTGCAGGTTACCCAGCATCGAACAAGACAGCCCATCCGTCGGTTCGGACTCAGTCTTTCTCGACGAAGAGCTCGTCGACACGGAGGATGAAGTTGACGAGTTTTCAACGGATAGCGACGCCGAAAATTTGGAATGCAATATTCCGTCCAAACCGCCAGAGGGCAGTAGAAATACACCGCAGTGTTCCAAACAAACAAAAGATCATTCGAGAGTTTACAGGGTACCTACACGTAGATTTTCATCGCCGAACGCTAGTAAATATGGCGCCCCTCTTTTTCAAAGGGTCGAGTGTGCAAACGACGATAAAAAAAATTTCTCGCCCTCTTTCCGTCTCACGAGAAACGGTAAAAACAGTTATAAAACTTCAAGCGATAGTGATACTATTCATGTGAGTAGATCGATAGACAAACAGTTATCTTCTAGTGGTGGCCGAAATAGCAAAACTATCCCAAAAACGAGTATGAGTGCATCTTGCGATCATTTAGTTAAAGCTCTTCAAGAGCATTCTTCTCAAGGAGATATTACGTTAAAAGTAGTTGAACACTGTACCTGGTCGCAAGAAACTTTGTTTTAAACTAAAATTGACGTTATAGCAACTATTATTATATGTAAAGAAAAAGAACTATTTATGTTAAAATAATTTATATTTTTAGATCGTTGAAACAAAATTCTTATATTATTTACTATAATCGTTTTTTTAACATTACAGTGAGTTGTAATTTGTGGTTATTTGAACGTGTGATAAAATCAATGTATTAAAAATAATATTTTAATAATTAAAAAAAGGATATTTTAGACATTTTTGAGGTCTAAAAGACCCGCAAAACATGGAATCGTAGATGTAATTTCGATTGAGAATCAGGTTCAAATGGTACCTCAAATTTAGGGTGTCAAAGTACTTTTCCACGATTTTAAAAGATAATTTATAGTGAAATCTCTAAAAATTGAAGGATTTTGTAATCCGTTGAGTTTTTCAAAATGGATTAACCACAACCTAGACTAGGTTGGAGCACTTTAACAGAAAAAGAAATTTTTAAAAATTAATCATCAACTTTGTTAAACCCCAATCGGATTTGTAACTTCTTGTATGGGAGATAATCAGCTTAGTCTTTAATATAGCTTAACAGGCGTTATTTCTTTTGTACAATCGGTTTAATAAAACGCATCTTCTGGGACAAAGCGCTTCCATTGCAACCATGCGGTGGAAAGCCAGAAACATCTATTAGGTCCTCGCTCGTTCTGGGCTTTCAGGGGATCATGTTACTAGCTTTTATGACTTTTTTTTAAAAACAGTTTATGATGATTTTTTTTACTTGTTAAAGTGGACCAGTCTGTGCATTGCAGCCTAGAAATAAGCATAATTTTTTAGAGACAATATATTATATTTTATTTTAAATTTCTTTTTCGGGGAAATTGTAAACTGTGCCAAATCTATTTTACAAATAATTCTATTAATCTTTTTTCCATGTAATAAATAATACTTCAATTTCTAAATTTCTATGAAAACAAAACTATTCTTTCAATTATAACTTTAAACGAAACTTGTATCTCTAGAGAGAAAACTGTTCTACGAATTTTATTTCTTCTGATAATGTGCCAAACTTAGCTCGAATAGTCGGTTTTATGTGATCGAAAAATTTCGTTTTATTGAAGGATGTATAAAGAAAACAGGGTGTGAAGTTCGTATTACCTCTTAATCTTTTCAACGCCTTAATAGAAAATGGCGGTGGGAAAAACTTTATTTTTAGATTCCTATTTGAAATATGTAATCAACGAAAAAATTTAACAACTGCCAATTCAAGTGTTGAAGCCTTTTTGAAGAACTCTATTATAGAAAGCACAGGACATTCTGTTTCCTAATTTAGTTTATAGGTGAAATACAGTATTAATGACGGGTTTTAAGAAGAAGAAAAAAATTAGTCTTTCAAAAAGCCTTTAAGAATCACAAATGAGTGATGCTATCTCCTACCCCGTAGACAGTTTAGAAACTCCTTACATTCTTATTTTTCGGTCCAAGTGAATAACGATCGAAGAGTATGGTGCCTAGTAAAATCCTAGCTTTTAAGTATTCCCAATATACCTAAACTCGCACTAGCCAACAAACGTGCCTTTTCCCCCGAATTAATTTTCAGTCTTTCAAATTAACAGTAGTCAAGGTAGGAAGGAGAAAGGTTTAGCGTATTTTAGCCTCCCCTTTATTTCGTTTATTTTCCAAACATTGAAGCAAATAGTTACTCATAAAAAGATCGTAGATACCTGTAGATAGATATCAAAACGAGAGGACAAAGCTTTAAAATTGTAAAGCCTATAATAAAGTAATTATCTAGTCACTTCTGAGAGCTCGTAACATACAAAAACTAGAAGTCGAAATCAAAATTTTGAGCCTCATTTTCATCATTGGTCATTTTGATTTAATAAAAAATTTAAAAAAAATTGTTTTACTGATGATTTCTAAGTTTTATTAGAAGCCTAGAAGAAGATTCAAGAGATTTAAAAAAAGTAAGTTAAGAAAATACATACATAAACCATTAAATAAAAAGAAAGTTTTGATTTCAAAAACGTAGCAAGAAAATATACGTAAAATTGATAACTTTATCATTATAATAATGTAGTTGGTAATAGGTACATAGAATAAGTTTAATTGATTAAGTATAAAATATTTATTTTTATATTTTTAAATAGGGAAAATTTTGGATTTTGGGCATCATTATTAGTCAGGATACCTTTAAGTATTCGTTGTTCAACTATTATGCATAATAAAATCGGTATTAATATAAGATGTTTAAGTTTAAAAAAATAACTAAGTTGATCGCATAAACAGGTTTTTGTGTAGATTGTGAGTGTTTTATGTTTTTGAACCTTCTATATAAAACTTAAAAAAAAAAGAGGACCACAAAGCATTTTTTAAATTTAAGTGATTGCCTACCATAAGTTATAATTACAATTTACCTTAGAATAGGTCATTTTTTCGTTAATTATTATCATTTAATATAAAAAAATAGAACAATTTATATGAATTAATCAGAGGTAGAAAGAAACTTTTATTTTCAAAAAGTTTTTTCCTAACTATTTTTGGAGTAAAAATATAAAAATTTCACATAAACCTTTTTTATGAAAACTTTTAAGACATTTTAGGTAGATTTTTTTTCTCCTTTAATCATTCCTTACAATGACAAAGTAAACACACAAAAATTCCCTTTATTTTACTGTTTCACTTTATTTTTCAAAAATACTCACCGCGATAGGAGTACATATCGCCCTAATTATGTTTAACGCCCTAATTGCGTTAGGCCCTGGGGGGAGGGTCGTCCGTTGAGAATCAGTGATTTTGTAAGCTGTAAATTGATTTCGACATTTCAGAGTTTTCTTTTTTTTTATATCAATCAAAATAAAAGTTATGAAAAACTTATATCGAAAAAGGTTTTATCATAATGTTTTTTTAATACTTATTTTATAACTTAAAAAATTTCGAAGAAAACAAGTCTACCTAATATAAAAAAGAACTAATTAAACGCAACTACCTCATAAGGGAAGCTTATGAAAAAATTAGAATAGGAGAGAAAGAAAATATTTAAAAAAAAAACTCAATTCTAAGTTCTGTGAATCTTTTTTACACATCATTTTTTCCTCTTTTCTTTTTTTTTTTTTAAATGAGGGGAAAAATTATTTCTCAAACAATATAATCTTTTTTGAAATATTAATTTTAGCTAAGTTCTTTAATATACAATATATACTTTGTGTGAGTATGAGATTCTAAAAATTTGGTAATAAAAATAAATAAGTAGTCGTAGAGATACATATTTAAAAAATTTAATAGGTTGTGTTATGTATAACTAATTTATAGCGGGCCTTTTCTTGCAGAAGCTATTTGATGCAATACTGGACACCATTGTCTTAATTTCTTTGCCCTAGACTGGGCGATAAATATTTCTCCAAAATAGAGTAGGTAGAAATTTTTTTTCCATCGTTCTCACATTCTCCACCCGGTAATCTATCACGTACCTAATTCGTCAAATCCCGGTAGGAGATAAAAGAAATTATTAAAATTTTAGAGTCTGGTATTTTTAAAATTTTCCTTTGTATGTAAAAATAATACGCAGCTTTAAGAATGATTCTTATCAGTTAACCGTGTATTATAAAGATTAATTATAATTTACAACTCATTTTACAATAAGTAGGTTGTAAATTTATCGTATTTAATTTGAATACGTTCCACACTTACACCGTATCGATTTTGTCTGTTTTATTTCAGCTCGATTGATTTAGAATAAAAACAAATAAAGATATGGGGAACGCTGACAAAGGATTCAATTAAAAGTAATGTTGTAACTCTATTAAACTAGCATTTAAGACCTAATCTACTGTTAGTTCTCTTTCTTTACTCCCTCTAACGATTTCTATCGACATTTTAAAAGCTAAAAGTTTCTTGGTTTCTTAGCAACCTAAGTTAACCAACGAATATTGTCTTTATAATATATTAAAATAATAATAATTTAAGAAAATTAAATATAAGGATAATTTATCGTCTATATATAAGTTTTAGTGAAGTTGTTGGTTTATGTTCCAAATGTATTTTAGTTTTTTTAAATCATTTTTATTTCAAAAGATACAAATTTTGAGCAAACAAGAATTGCATAAGCGACACATCAGATCATCGAATAAGAAGTTCACACCAAATTCGTTTAGTTAGGTAAAAAAAACGCAATTAAACGAAAGAAGGACTTAGATTATAGTTAAATCTAAAACGTTGAATTCTTAAGACTTTGAGTTACCAAACGTCGAAAACGGGGTTTTGTACATCGAATACCAAAAAAAAGATGAGTGAATGTTACGTCACCCATTTTTGTCAATTCTCTAAATTACAATACGCATATCAAAATAACTACGCTATCAGCAATTTGAAAAATCAACTATTCAGACAATCTTGAAATAACAAGTTATTCGTTCATCTTTTAATTTATTTTAAGTTACTCGGTTTCTACTTGACTTTAAAAGTAAATTAATACTTTAAATATCGCCGTAATATAAAAAAATACAAAATCAAATTGACAATAAACAAGTTTAGGAAATAAAAGTTTTAAATTTTTCGAATGACCAATGATGAATTTAGCTCAATAACACCAGTTGGAAGTTTGTCAAAAATCTTGGATTCGAAATTTGGTTTTTCCCGACTCAAAAGAAATCACGCTTTTCTTCCATTTTTTCCCTCAAATTAAAAAAACACACAATTTTTTAATTTTAACCCTAAAAATAAGGAGAAAATGGCTTATTTAAAAAAAAAAAAGCTCATTCTATGCCTATAGAAACTTCTAGAATGGCAATAGTTTTACTCTTCTTATAATTATTTGGGCTCATACTATGAATGTAGAGTCTTAAGTCCTAAGTACCTAAAAAGCATCTTTCTTTAAAAATGTCATTCTGGACAGAAACCAGATTATTAAGGCATCGTTAGATTCGTTCGTTGAATGTGCCTTAATTATTTTTCTCCTTCAGAGTTCCCTTGATTTTAAATAGACCAAATACATATTTAAGAATTTTTATAAACGTCCTGTGCTTTCAAATGAAATTTAAAAAAGGCGCTAAAACTTGAAGAATATAGGCCTGTTTTCCATCCAAATTAGAAGAACAAACTGAAAAATAAAATAAATAAAGTAGACCGTTCTGATTTGTAGATACTGTTTTACTTATACGTTTCTGTTATAGAGGACTCACTTGTCGAGAGAAAAATGGAAATTAATTGTATTGGGATCCCCTAGATCGCATTTCGCTAAAAAAAACTTAACCTCAAAGGTAGCGCACTCTGAAATCACTGATCCGAAATAATTTTTTTTCTCCATTGGGTAAGGACTTGTACTCCAAAACTCTTTATTGTTAGTTTTTTTAAAGACAGTTTTGTTCTTTATTTTGCAATTTGACGAACTTAAAATATTTCCAATATTCATTAAATCTATATTCAATTATTGTTATCCATTGACTATGATATAATTGATGTTATATTAAAGATCTGTAAGTTATGTTTAATTTATGTAAAGAATAAGAAGGGTATGGCTAAAGTGGTACGACGAAATTAATTTTTGAGATTTATAAAAATTTAATTTTTTTCAAACACGGGCGTAATTTTTCACCCATCAAATGCTCAAAATAATTTTAAACGAATTTAATTTGATCTTAAAAAAATATTATGGTTGCTTTTTACAAGGAGGGAGCCAAAGTAGGTATTTATGTATAATAGTAAAATATTTTTAATGTTATGGAAGTAATACCTACAGGTAGTTGGAGAAATATGTATATAGAGGGAAATTTTTATTTGCTTTGGCAAAACGATAACTATATATATTGTTATGTGTTAAATTTATGTTGAGTAAACCTTCCAAAATAATTAATATAGTAAATGTGACAAAAAATTAAAAGTTATTAACTTTAGCACCAGGAGCTCAAGTAGGAGCGTGAAACTTAAGAGGTTCTGGTGCCAAAGGGTGTTAGATTTCGTTGTTATTCCTCGTTTTTGCCATTCCTGTAGTCAAGACCCAAACTGGGTATTTTACTTCTTAGTCAAGAATCTTTTAAAAAATAAGGCAAGTGAGTGTGTTTTTATAACGTATATCATTTATTTTTATAAAAAATTTTCTAACAAAGTTGTCAGGATTTTGTAACAAAAAATGAAGTGTTAAGACAAGAAAACGAGTAAAGTTTCAAGGTGAATCGAAACATTTTAAAGAAAATAAAAAGCCTAATAACTAATATTGGAAATAATATTGTTTTTGTTTTGAAGTCTTAAGGTAAAAGAAACAAACGGCAAAACACATTTTACCGACGTAATTTGGATGTAACTTTTTCATTTAGATCTAGCGAAAGAATGAATACCTACCTATGTTGTAATTATCTTCTGTAAATAAAAGTTGTGCCCTTCTTTACTAACTTAACTTATATTCCTTTTCAAGTACTGAGCAGGCATCAATTTATAA
>JACGAQ010001789.1:0-51606 GCA_014119065.1 Orius insidiosus | reverse complement strand
ATTATCATTTTTAGTAGGGAGAAATTTCACTCTTCCACCCGCTACGAGAGGGACTCCATTGGAAAAATCCCATTATTTCTACCTTGATAAAAAAAAAAAACTCGAAAAAAAATCGGAAAATTTTTCCAAAAAAAAAACTCGGAAATTTGTTTTGTCGAAAAAAAAAAAAACCGGAAAATTTTCAAAAAAAAAACTCGGAAAATTTGTCGAAAAAAAAAACTCGAAAATTTGTCGAAAAAAATAAAAACTTCCCCTCCGTTATACTTCCCCTCCGTTATACTTCCCTCCCTATACTTCCCCTCCTTATACTTCCCCTCCCATATACTTCCCCTCCATATTGTTACTTCTCTTAAGGAAGTTTTCGTTGGAAGCTCATCAAACTAGTATTTTTTCAACCTAACGAGAGGGGGTTTCGCTGAAACGGATTTATGCCTTCCAATTTTACGCCACGGGTCTTTTTCGTGCGTTCAACTCACACTTCAGTAGCGGTATAAGGCAAAAACTTTCAATTTTTTCGGAAACTTCTTTTATAATTTATTCCTGATGACGTCAACGTTATAAAATAAGTTAATTAAGCGAAACAGACCTCGAAAATATTTTTTCTTTATTATTTATGTTCTTTATGAATATGTAATCGTATTTTTGAAGATTTTTTTCTCCTTACAAAAAAAAAACCTGTTTCCTTGAAATGATTTATTCAAAAGACCGGTAAAAAAAAGGTTTCGATTTCGTATAAAACACAAAATAAAATTATTGCACAAAAAAATTGGGATTTCTAATGTCAGTTATAAGGAAACCGTTTTCCAGAACAGAGAAACCAGTTTGTGTGGAATTCGCTTTTCGAGCGGTGCAAATAGCGTCCTAGTTGCCGCTCCCATTGCCTCTGAAATTTGTTTACTAGCTTTTAAATTGCTTAATAACCTCACTGTTTTATTATATTCTGATAAATTAAAAAAAAAAAAAAAAAAGACAAAAAGCCCACGTTTTATGTTAAGGTGAGATATCGCCCTGTCCGGTAGTTTATTCCCGGCTTGTACTTGCACCGATCCAGACCTTGTTTCACAACAATGAACATGTTAGATAGGACGTGTTCGCCATTAAGTCCCCACCATTTACATGCATTAGTCATTTGGGATCGGTATAATTTCTTCATGAAAAAAAAAAATGAAGATTTTCAGTATAAAAGGTTATTGACAGGGAAAAAGGTTGTTCGACCTCTTCAGGTCCTGAATTCGATTTCCAATCGTTTGCGCCCAAATTATGCGAGCTCGTAAATAAAATGATATTTTAAAGTTTGCTGACTCCGTAATGCGTTATGCGAATTTCGGATCGTGTTTTTTTTTTTTTTTGCTTCTCTCTCTCTCGTTCACCTCTTCGGGTCGAAGCGGACGTTGACATTCGATCACTTCCTTTGTGTCATCCTCTTCGCCCCCTTTTTTACATTTTCCAAAGGCCCAAAGAATAACGGAATTCAGCGATTATAAGACAAAAAAAGTACATTAATTTTAAACAGCGCCTAATACGTCAACGGTTCCTTTGAATCTGTGAAAAAAAGGAGCTTTGATGGAGCAGAACTTTCGCCACTAAAAGTAGTTTCCTATATTTGAGCACTAAAAATCATCGGAAATTTTTTTACAAAATCTCTTTCTCCTTTTTTGTCTATCTCTACGCGGCTTAGGGAGCAGTTTTTCCGGAATTTTTTTTTCCTCTGGGAGAACACACTTTTTGACTAAAATGCAGTTTTGAAGCCTTGATATTTAAAATGAGAAGTTTTTGTCGTTTTTAGCATTTTGGGTTTTGAATTATTCTGGAAAAAAGGTGAGCATTAAAAATGTTTCTTTTATAAAAAAAATAAAAAAGGTATTATAGAATATCCTGCTTTAGGGACTTTTGTTCGGAAGGTACGTTCATCACCTGAATTCGGCCTAAGGTCACGTAGCGCGTTAATTCCCGGACGTTGACTAGACCTCACGTTCACTTTCGATAAACCGGAAGGACTAGCGATTTTGAACAAAAATATCGTTTTTAAAAAGACGCTCAATTAGACGTTTTGTTGTGAGGTGTGGAGGTCGACGTATTTTGGCCAGAGGCCAGATGTGAGTAATGAACTACTAGTGTCTCTCTCCGACGATTTCATAAAAATCTCCGAATATTTACATATGTTAATGGAAAACATTACCATATTGTGCGGGATATTAGGGAAAAATCCTTTAATTTGGTTGTCACAAACACGCCTTGCAGCAAGAGCATATTTCTTTTTTTCAAATAAACAAAAAAACACTTTTTTTTAGCCTGAAAGCTTCAAACTATAAAAATTCTTTTTTTTTTTTATTACTACGTATAAGTTTACTTTCTTCCTCTTAAGGAGGGTCTATGAACTATTTATCGGCGCCAGTGGGCGGCGCAAGGTGTTTTTTCAAATTGTTTTGAAGAAAAAAACTTAGAAAAAGACAATTAAGAAAAAAAGTCTTGCGTGCTGTTTTAATTGACCCGGATCCCACGAATTTTCGTGATTTTTTATAATAAGAAAGGAAAAAAAAGCCTTGAATTGCCCCAAAAGTTCTCCTTATCAGTCAAATCTATTGCATCCAGCTGATCTAATCTATCCTGCAACATCTGAAAAAATAGGTCGAAAAAACTGCTCTCTAAGCCGCGTAGAGATTGACAAAATAAGGACAAAAGCTTTTTTAAAAAAATTTCCGATGATTTTTAGAGCTCAAATATAGGAAACTACTATTTTTGAAGATTATAATCCTTCCACCTTTTTTAATAGCAACTTCATTTACCAAAAATTATGTTCTTTTTGAAAAATTCAATCTCTCCCTAATCGCCTTTAATATCGAAATTTTTCATTTCCGCCCGTTTTTTTCTTCAATTTTTTTTTTCTTCGGATGAATCAGTCTCCGGATGAAGTGCTTTTGAGTGAGGGACCACTTATCTGATATTATGGCACATTAAAATAGTTTTCTCTCATGAGTCTACGTGATCGCAGCACAAAATATTTAACGGCTCAAATATTTATAAAAAATTTATTTTTATCGTATAAAAATGATAATTGGCCAATGTCCTTTATATTTTAATCTCTTTACTATCATAAAATTGAAAAAATTTCAGATCACGTATGGACCCTGATAACGTGCTTTAAAAAAAATCAAAAATAAATTTGTTATGTTCTTATGAGAAGAAAAAAACAACTTTGAACCGTTTGACTCATCGAAATGTGCGAAATCTCAATTGACACCGATGATGTCACTGTCAGAGAATAATTTTTCTGTCAGATTTCAGAGAATCGAATAAACTTTCTTTTTAAGGAGTTGTATATTTTGAAGACTTAAAAAAACTGCAATTTTCACAAAAGGTGTCAACTGATTGAATGGGTTGACAAGAATTTATCTTCTGAAGACTTTCACTTTGAGAAAACAAAATAAATTTAAATCATGACCTTTTAGCGGCGGAGAAATTACTTCGGCAAACATTGGGGTCAAAAAAAGGATTTTTATAAAATTCTTTAACTTCCTTTATTCCTATGGGTCTTCCAGACCCCTGAGGGTCAAATCGAATATGGATCTATACTTTGTCTCTGGTGCCGGCCGTCCGTAGCATTTTTTTTTCCGGAACACTTTTCGGCCACAGTTTTCAACCGATTTTCACCTTTTCACACATTCTTTACCGTGAACAAGAAAAACGAGGGCGATTTTTGAATTTCGAAAAAATGGGATATGTCTGTTTGAATTTTGAAAAATTCGCTGCGGTCGAACCGTTGCCGTTGGTCTTTTTACCAAATTTTCAACTCTTATATTTTTTAGGAATTTTTGGTGAAAAAAAAATTTCATCTGGGAGAAATTTCATACTTCCACCCGTTAATCTTCCTTGATACTTCGAAAAAAAAACTTAAAAAATTTTTCAAAAAAAAAATGCTTTAAAAAGAAAACTTAGAGAATTCGAAAAAAAACTTCCCCTCCGTTATACTTCCCCCTCCGTAATACTCCCCCTCCTTTGTACTTCCCCTTGTTATACTTCCCCTCTATACTTTACTTCTCTTTCAGGAAGTTTTTTGGAAGCTCTTCAAACTAGTACTTTTTGCTTCTTTCTCAACTGTGGCAGGATTGGGATAGGCCTTTTATTGATCCCAAACATCCCCTTTAGGCTTATCAACTCCCCCATTTTTCCTCCCTCGTATTTTGACCTACTACCTCCCTTATCTCCTACCCAACAGGCTCATCACTCCCAAAAAACACAAAAAAATTATAGTTTCCTGTTATTGTTTTAACGTCCTCATTTATACAAGGTTCTATCCTTGAAAAACTACAATAGGGGAAGCCTCCATATTAATGTAAATTTTTTTGCAAAAAGTCGACACGCCTAGAAATTCCCCAAGAATCTTGATTTTCTTCCAACCTTCATTTTACCTAATTTTGTAATCTATGGAAACTTTTTGATTTATATAAAAAAGTAGCCTTGTTGTTTTTTTTCTTTCTTTTTTTACACGCTTAATTGTTGGTTGAACGTTCAGGAGTAATTAACTTGATTGCTTACCTCCATACAAAAGGTTACATGTGAAACGCCCATTATGTCTAAATTAAACACATTTTTAACACCAAAAAAAATGTAAGAATATTTTATTTCTTTAAGGAATAAGAAGATAAGTAGTTTTATATTTGGCTCAAAAAATCATTGGTTTGCAAAATTTTATTTTGGCCATCTTACGCGCAGGGAGCAGTTTTTGCGAAAAAATTATTTTCCTTTGGAAAATGGAAGATTAAAAAAAAAATTAGTTAGTAAAGAAAAAAAGAGCTTTGATCACGAGGAGAAAAAAATTAACATAAATAATTCCCGGTTTTTAAACCTTTTTTGCTTTTGGTTCAAAATATTCCTTTTTGTTAAAATCTTTGAGCCTTTTTCCTCCCTTTTTGGTCTAAAATATCTCCTTTTTACCGATTTCTTAACTTTTCCTCCCTTTTTGGTCTAAATATCTCCTTTTTAGCTAATTTCTGAGCCTTTTCCTCCCTTTTTGGTCTAAAATATCTCCTTTTTACCGAATTTCTTAACATTTTCCTCCCTTTTTGGTCTTAAAATATCTCCTTTTTACCGAATTTCTGAACCTTTTCCTCCCTTTTTGGTCTAAAATATCTCCTTTTACCGAATTTCTGAACCTTTTCCTCCTTTTTGGTCTAAAATATCTCCTTTTACCGAATTTCTGAGCCTTTTCCTCCCTTTTTGGTCTAAAATATCTCCTTTTGACCGAATTTCTGAACCTTTTCCTCCCTTTTTGGTCTTAAATATCTCCTTTTGACCGAATTTCTGAACCTTTTCCTCCCTTTTGGTCTAAAAATCTCCTTTTGACCGAATTTCTGAACCTTTTCCTCCCTTTTTGGTCTAAAATATCTCCTTTTTACCGATTTCTTAACATTTTCCTCCCTTTTTGGTCTTAAATATCTCCTTTTTACCGAATTTCTGAACCTTTTCCTCCCTTTTTGGTCTAAAATCTCCTTTTTACCGAATTTCTGAACCTTTTCCTCCCTTTTTGGTCTAAAATATCTCCTTTTTACCGAATTTCTGAGCCTTTTCCTCCCTTTTTGGTCTAAAATATCTCCTTTTTACCGAATTTCTGAGAGAGAAAAAAAAAAAAAAAAAAAAAAAAAAAAAAAAAGTTGTCCCCAGTAGAATTAGAACCTATGGCCGTATTTTTAATTTTTAAATAGAGGAAAAGTGAGAGGGCAATTATCGAGTTCGTGATGTCGGAGAGAGTCCCGGAGATTCACCCGTAAATCATCCGGAGCGCAATTGAACATTTTCAAACTTCAAAATTTATTTTTTTTTTTTTCAAAACGGCGGAACCGGTCTCTCAAACAAAGAATCTAGAAGTTGATAAATAAGGGATAAAATAAATATCGAGATAATCCCCTTTCATGAAGAATCAAGGGCTTATTCTTCCCCTAAAATATCGGCCTGTATTGAATTTGTCATTTTTTCAAAAAAAATTATGTAATATTTCCAGTTTATGTTAAAAACCGGACTTTTGTAAAATTTAAAAATGTAAACCTGTTCGGAAAAATCGTATGTGGGCCTGGTGATTAAGTCTCATCAATCAAACCTCCTTAGTAATTTTTAAACCTAAAATTCTGTATAATATATCTTTAAATTTGTTTTTTTGATTTCAGGTACGAAATACGGGAAAAAGAAGTCGAAAGGTTTGTTAAAAGTGAACTGGGAAAAAGCCATCTGCCCTGGTCATCTGGAAGGGCCTTTCTTTAGACAGCTCCTTATGTAGAACAGGAAATTTCAATCTCTTTTTTTTCTTAAAAGCAATTAAAAGCATTTTTATAATTTACCCAGGTTTCGGTTGTTTAAACGTCCGTAATTGGATGTAGAATTCTTTGAGGTTGAAGCTTTCTAAGGACTGTATTTGGAATATGCGGAAATGAAACAAAAGTCCTAAACTGCACCCAGAATATTTAGAAAGCAAAAAGGCAATTAGTTAATAAAGAAAAAAAGAGCTTTGATCACGAGGGGGAAAAAATTAACATAAAGAATTCCCTTTTTGTTATCCTTTCCTTGGTTTTTGGTTCAAAAATCCTTTTTCTTAAAATCTTTGAGCCTAAAATAACTCCTTTATACCGAATTTCTGAGCCCTTTCCTCCCTTTTTTGTATAAAAATCTCCTTTTTACCTAATTTTAACAATTTTTTTACCTTTAGTCTGTAAACACACAGTTTTAACCATATTTTCAAGCGTTTTTTTCGGGTTTTAGCCACAAAACCAAATTTTATCGAAAAAATCATTGTTTTTTCGGCGTTTTTATATCACTCTCCTTAATTTAAATCTTCTTACACAGATAAATAAAATTTTTTTACAGACCAAGAAATTTTTTCTCTCAATGTACTATAAAATATCTCCTTTTTACCAATTTTCTGAGCTTTTTTCCCCCCTTTTTTGTATAAATATCTCCTTTTTACCTAATTTTGAGTCTTTTTCTCCCTCTTCAGTCAGAAATATCTCCTTTTTATCTAATTTCTGAGCCTTTTTCTCCCTTTTTTGTATAAATACCTCCTTTTACCTAATTTTTGAGCCTTTTCCTCCCTCTTCAGTCAGAAATCTCCTTTTTACCTAATTTCTGAGCCTTTTTTCCCTTTTTGGTCTAAAATATCTCCTTTTTACCTAATTTCTGAGCCTTTTCCTCCCTTTTGGTCAAAAATATCTCCTTTTTACCCATTTTTAAATTTTCTTTTGACCTTTAGTCTGTAAAAACACAGTTTTAACCATATTTTCAAGCGTTTTTCTCGGGTTTTAGCCACAAAAACCAAATTTACCGAAAAAATCATTGTTTTTCGGCGTTTTTATATCACTCCCTTTAATTGAAATCTTCTTACAAACATATATAAACAATTTTTTTACAGACAAAGAAATTTTTTCTCTAAATGTTATTCTTCGTTAGACATTTCGTGCGAGTTAAATTCGTAATGCGTGGTTGTTTTTCAGTAAAAATGGCGTCTTGTATCGCATTCATCCTCATGCAAATGTGGAATAATAAACGTGAGGGCTAATTGTCGGGGATTTATGCCCTAGAAAAAGGGCCCTCGTTCTCCTCCAAACAATCCCGAACGTAATCTTCGGTATATTTCATTGAATAAATTAAATCTCCCGGGGAAAAAAAAAAGAAAAAGGGGCCCCACAATGGAAACCAGATCGTTAGGAGAGCGAACTAAATGAACTAGTTCTACTATACATCTGCCCTGCCATTACAGCAATTGTCCGAGTTCGGATTTACTTGCATACGGAATTAGGCCATTAATCATTTGACTATGGGCTTCAGTGTATTAAACCCGAGGCTCCTATGCAAATGAGATGCTCACATGGTGATTCCTAACCCTTCCAACCTAAACAATAGGGGGGGCTTATATGACCGGCATTTCCAGTAAAATCAGATTCGATTTCTCTTCAGAACGTCTTAAAACTTGGATTAGCTCTGTTCTGTTAATATTCCTGCAACTAGCGCTCCAAGCGTTCCAAACTGAAAAATAACCTTTTCCATTTTGTAACCTCCTGTAACCTTTTAAGGCTTATATGACCGGCATTTCCAGTAAAATCAGATTCGATTTCTCTTCAGAACGTCTTAAAACCCAATAATTTTTTGTTTACACAGATGCACAAATACGGAAAATTTTAAATTAAAAAAAATATTTAGCCTTCTATAGACTTGGATTAGCTCTGTTCTGATTATATTCCAGTAGTAGTTTCCAGAGAAGTAATATAGAGGGGGTATAACGGAGGGGAAGCATATGGGAGGGGAAGTATAAGGAGGGGAGTATAAAGGATTTCTTCGTCTCAAATATGAAAAAAATCAATTTTCAAAACTAAAATCGGCTCATTTTTGAAAGATAGAAGCGAAATTGTACCTAAACACTCACTTTCCACCCAAATTACCTAATTTTCCATCTCTATAGCATCCAGCTGATCTAAAAGTATCCACTCTCAATGTTTTACTTAACAATATTTTTTTGTGAAATATTTCCATTTTCGGGAGAAAAACTAAAAAAAAAGGACATTGTAGCTAGTTGTCCCAAAAAATCAAAATCGGCTCATTTTTGAAAGCTAGCCGCGAAATTGTACCTAAACCCTCACTTTCCACCCCAATATACTTAATTTTCCTTCTCTATAGCATCCAGCTGATCTAAAAATATCAGCTCTGTTCTGATTATATTCCTGCAACTAGCGCTCCAAGCGTTTCAAAACTGAAAAAATAACCTTTCCATTTTGTAACCTCCTGTAACCTTTTAAGGCTTATATGACCGGCATTTCCACTAAAATCAGATTCGATTTCTCTCAGAACGTCTTAAAACCCAAATAATTTTTTGTTTACACCGATGCACAATACGGCAAAATTTAAAATTAAAAAAAATATATTTAGCCTTCTATAGACTTGGATTAGCTCTGTTCTTTTTAAATAATATTCCTGCAACTAGCGCTCCATGCGTTCCAAAACTGAAAAATAACCTTTTCCATTTTGTAACCTCCTGAGGCTTATATGACCGGCATTTCCAGTAAAATCAGATTCTATTTCTCTTCAGAACGTCTTAAAAACCCAAATAATTTTTTGTTTACACAGATGCACAAATACGGAAAATTTAAAATTAAAAAAATATTTAGCCTTCTATAGACAATTAGCTCTATCTGTTTTAATTAATATTCCTGCAACTAGCGCTCCAAGCGTTCCAAAACTGAAAAAATAACCTTTTCCATTCTGTAACCTCCTGTAACCTTTTAAGGCTTATATGACCGGCATTTCCAGTAAAATCAGATTCTATTTCTCTTCAAAACGTCTTAAAAAACCCAATAATTTTTTGTTCACACAGATGCACAAATACAAAAATTTAAAATTAAAAAAAATATTTAGCCTTCTATAGACAATTAGCTCTATTCTGTTTTAAATAATATGCAACTAGCGCTCCAAGCGTTCCAAAACTGAAAAAATAACCTTTTCCATTCTGTAACCTCCTGTAACCTTTTAAGGCTTATATGACCGGCATTTCCAGTAAAATCAGATTCTATTTCTCTTCAAAACGTCTTAAAAAACCCAAATATTTTTTGTTCACACAGATGCACAAATACAAAATTTAAAATTAAAAAAAAGTATTTAGCCATCTATAGACTTGGATTAGCTCTGTTCTGGTTATATTCATGCAACTAGCGCTCCAAGCGTTCCAAAACTGAAAAAATAACCTTTTCCATTTTGTAACCTCCTGTAACCTTTTATTTGACCGGCATTTCCAGTAAAATCAGATTCTATTTCTCTTCAGAACGTCTTAAAACAACCCAATTAATTTTAAAATTAAAAAATATTTAGCCTTCTATAGATTAGCTCTATTCTGTTTTAAATAATATTCCTGCAAGGCTGTAACTAGCGCCCCAAGCGTTCCAAAACTGAAAAAATAACCTTTTCCATTCCGTAACCTCCTGAACCCTTCTGTATATAAGGAAAACTTTAATTTTTTTCACTTTTTTAAGTGAATACTTATAAATAGCGATCGATACTGTAAGGTGTAATCCCATTACGAATTACCGAGTCAAACAACCGCTTGTAGGAGACAAGATACAATTAAAAACATTGTATTTTTCAAGTTATCTGGGAGTTATTAGTGCGGAGACGCATCTATGAAAGATCTAGTTAAACTAGTTTTTTTTTTCTTCTTCCCTTTACACGAAACTAAGTTAAAGAGCGGAAATAGCTCATTTAAGGACGCGTTAAAAGAAGATAGAAACACTTAATCGAGTTCCCTTAGCCCAAACATATAAAAATGTTGTCCATTTAACTTTTATTGGACTGCCTTTATCCGGCTGTTTAACACGATTTAAATTCCTCTCAAAAATTTGTTTACAATCCTTGATTTTCGGAAATCACAATTGTCCAAATAATAGAATAAAAAAATGAGGTAAAAAAATTAAAAGTAGTTTGAAAACGGCGTAAAAGGAAGCAATCACAATTTGAGAGATAGGATCGAGAAGAACGGATTTTCCCAACGATTCTACAGGTTTTTACTTTAATTTTACACCTTTTGTGGTTACCTAAAAAAACCCTGTTTAAAGAAATCTCATTTGAATATTCATAATCGCCTTTGTTTTTACGATAAACAATCAAACAAATGGACATCAGATGCATACTTCAGCTAAGGTGGACTCAGGTGACATAAAAAGTGGATTTTTACGCCTTTCGTACAATATTTATAAGTAGTACTAGTTCGAAGCGCATACAACGAAAACTTCCTTAAAGAGAAGTAAAAATTTAGGAGGGGGAAGTATAACGAGGGGGAAGTATAAGGGAGGAGGAAGTATAATGGAGGAGAAGTATAGCGGAGGGAGAATATAACAGAGAGGGAAGTATAAAAGGGGAAGTATAAAGGAGGGGGATTTTTTTTTTTTTTTCAAAAGTTTTCTAAGTATTTTTTTTGTTTTCAAAAAATTTTTAAGTTTTTTTTTCGAGAATTTTTTTTAGTATCAAGGCAGAAATAATGGGCTCTTTGCCCTATGGATGTGCCTCTCACAACGGGTGGAAGTATGAAATTTCTCCCTACTAAAGAAAATGATAATTAAGTACTGGTTTAAAGAGCTTCCCATGAAAACTTCCTTTAAGAGAAGTAATATAGAGGGGGTATAACGGAGGGGGAAGTATAACAGAGTGGGAAGTAAAAGGAGGGGGAGTATAAGGATTTCTTCGTCTCAAAATATGAAAAAAATCAATTTTCAAAACTAAAATCGGCTCATTTTTGAAAGATAGAAGTGAAATTGTACCTAAAACACTCACTTTCCACCCCAAATTACTAATTTTCCTTCTCTATGCATCCAGCTGATCTAAAAATATCCACTCTCAATTTTTTACTTTACAATAATTTTTCGTAAAATATTTACATTTTCGGAGAAAAACTAAAAAAGGACATTATAGCTAGTTGTCCCAAAAATGAAAAAAAAAATTCAAAATTAAAATCGGCTCATTTTTGAAATAGCTAGACGCGAAATTGTACCTAAAACCCTCACTTTACACCCCAAATTACTTAATTTTCCTTCTCTATAGCATCCAGCTGATCTAAAAGTATCCACTCTCAATTTTTTACTTAACAATAATTTTTTGTGAAATATTTCCATTTGCGGGAGAAAAACTAAAAAAAGGACATTGTAGCTAGTTGTCCTAAAAAATGAAAATTTTTTCAAAATTAGACGCAAAATTGTACCTAAAACCCTCACTTTTCCCCCAAATTACTTAATTTTCCTTCTCTATAGCATCCAGCTGATCTAAAAATTATCTCTCAATTTTTTCCGCGCTGTTTTAGAGTCGTCGAAACTAATTTGAAGGTCCCACCCTTATTCACACTTTTACCTTTTAAGTCTTCCCGACGAAGGATGCAATTTCGAATCGCTTTCTCAATATTTTCTTAATAAGGAGCGATTATTCAACGAGAAAAAACATATTCAACTTCAAATTACGTTTTGTTTTCAAAATCGATTCGGTCGCTTAAATTCAAATGAGTTAATCATCTGAATAAAAAATTTTTTCCTGGGTGTGATAATGAGCTTGAAAATTAGATGACGGCGATGCCGCACCGAAACTGTCCCCTTTACCAGTCTATATACGGTCATAGATCGGGTTACTGAACCGAACCTATTGTTATTTTCCATGTCCTTATATTTATACGGCTCTTAAAGCCATTATTCAAATGTTTATCCTGACCCAATAGCTAAAATCGCGATGGGAGGAAAAAGAAATGATAGAGCATGTAATGTGTCTTTATAATAGCCTCTAGGACTATTAAAATTGGAAAAAAAAGGGTAAAAAAGCAGATCTTGAGAATATGGCTGCACTATTATTTATCGAGCAAACATACGACGCAAATATAAGAGCGGATGGGGGTTAGACAAAGAAGAAAAAAAAGGGGGTTCGTTTGCATCTGAATGCTTGACGTAAGGGTTCCACCCTTTTTAAACCAGCTTTTTTCTTTTTTTGTAATTAATATCTGAGTTTATAATCAGAAATTATATTTCATGGGAAAGGAAAAATCCAAAGGGAGGGCCCCCTCTTTTTTTTTTTCTCTCTTCTATATGCCAAATGTCATATTCGTTTTCCTATCGGATTATGATACCCTTCAGACATCTGCATACGTGCCCGGTTTTATATTTTAAGGATTAGTCATCATGACGTTGAAAAACTAATAACGCCAATATCAATAAAAAAAAAGACAATAAAGAAATATTAATAATATAGGCCCCTCCAAGGATAGTGAAATCTCAAATTCGTGCTGTATCACTCAAATTAATGATTACTTTAAACTACGTTGGGCTTCTTTTTATACTGAATAATTTCTAAAGTATTGAAAAAGTTCTATTTTGAAGAGCTTCCAACAAAACTTCATTTAAGAGAAGTAAAAATTTAGGAGGGGGAAGTATAAGGGGGGGAGTATAAGGAGGGGAAGTATAAGGAGGGGGAAGCAATTCGAACCATTCTTTTAACTTCCTTACAGAAGTTATTGTGATACCCGTTGGTCCGATTTTCACCAATTTCTCCTTATATTTTTAACAATTTTTGGTGTGCAAAAATTATCATTTTTTTACATTAATTCAATTATCATTTTAGTAGGGAAAAATTTCATACTTCCACCCGTTACGAGAGGGACCTCCCTTGGGCAAAAATTCCATTATTTCTACCTTGATACTTAAAACAATTTTCGAAAAAAAAATTTTTGAAATTTTTTGAAAAAAAAATCCCCCTCCGTTATACTTCCCCCTTTATTTATATTATACCCCCCTCCGTTATACTTCCCCTCCATTATACTTCCCCCTCCTATATTTTTACTTCTCTTAAAGGAAGTTTTCGTTGGAAGCTCTTCAAACTAGTACTTTTCTTGGCGTTTCTGAGGAGCCCATTTTTTTTCTCGCAAGCAAAGCTCTCTTTTATAAGAAGCGATTTTAAATTTTTCTGGTCGTTTTATAAGAAAACCTGGCAAAAACGGATGGTTTTTGTATGTTGGAGAAAAATTTTTTTCCCCCTGCTCTCATTAAATTCTTTTTGGAATTTTTTCGCGTAAAAAAAAGTAAGAGACAAGGTAGCAATTTAAGGCTGAATGAAAAAGCAGAAAAAGCGCGGGGTCTTGAAGTTCAGAGGACGTTCCGACCCGATCGGAACGCATTTCCAGTTTTTGCCCCGAATAGGGGTCTTCTCCATCGGCGACACCGTTTCAAAAACCGAGGCAATTTAATTTGTCCAACTTTTTCACACAACCCGAAAAAAAAAGTGTATAAATATAAAGAGTATAAGGGATAGAAGGCCGGTTGCATTGTTCGGTCTTGAGCTTTGTTGTGCGGCGAGGAATCCCTTCGGAATCCGACGTCCCGCCGGACAAGAATGTTACTCAAAATGGGAAAATATCTGCGGTAGATCCCCCCTTTTCGCTTCTTCCCTTATCAATTTACACACACAATAGTTGCACATTAGAGTTCCGACGAAAGAACAGGTTTTATGCATTTACGCCCGTGTACCATCCGAGTTCTTGATCCCAATACTCTCCATATTCGTTTTATTCTCATTAGCGACATATAAATTCCTTATACAATTTACGGAGATTACACGAACCTTGACGTAAGTGAAGGAAATTTCTTAAAATCAACATAATGACATCCACGGCTTTCCAAATAATCCCTGAACCGATCATTATATTCAAATGATAGACCGCACCTCGGGAGACAATGAGTCGTTAAGAGACTTCTACTTGTGAAATCTCACCAAAACGATCTTTAATCATTCGGAAAAGCCAATAATATAAGGAACTAAAAGATAGTTGCAAAAATAATTGATTCCCCAGTTTATTTACCGCTAGAACGTCAGTTTCCAGGGGTAATTTTTTTCCTCTCGCAAGCAAAGCTCTTTTCATTACAATGCTTTTCATTAACACATTTCTTTCTCTCTTTAAAATGTGCCCTTTCGAGTGTTTTTGGGGTAAAATCGTTTTCAATATAAAAAAACGAATTTTTTAAATCAGTTATAAAAAAACGAGAGAAACCCTCAAGAACCTTTTCGGAGCAAACAGGCTGGCTAACTTAATCTACAAATAAGGGAAAGCCAACAACCACGCCATTAAATCGCCGCCTTAGACTTAGGAGTGATTAAGGAGGCTCAAGCGCTCTTCGGTTCGGTACCTCTAAAACTATTTTTAATCATTCGGAAAAGCCAATAATAAAATAAGGAACTAAAAGATTGTTGCAAAAAAAAGATTCCCAGTTTATGTACCGCTAGAACGTCAGTTTCAAGGGGGTAATTTTTTTCTCTCGCAAGTAAAGCTCTTTTAGCTCTTTAAGAATTTTTGGTGAAAAAAATTATCATTTTTTTAACATTATTTATCATTTTGGTAGGGAGAAATTTCACACTTCCACCCGCTACGAGAGGGACTTTTTTGGGCAAAAATCCCATTATTTTTACCTTGATACTTAAAACAATTTTCGAAAAAAGAACTTAAAAAATTTGTCGAAAAAAAAACTTAAAAAAAGTTAGATTTTTGGAAAAAAATCCCCCTCCGTCATACTTCCCCTCCCTTATACTTCCCCTCCTTTATACTTCCCCCTCCGTTATACTTACCTCTTCTGTTTTTTTCACTTCTCTTTTAGGAAGTTTTCGTTGGAAGCTCTTCAAACTAGAACTTTTCTTGGCATTTCTGAGGAGTCTATTTTATTTCTTCCCGCAAACAAAGCTCCCTTTTATGCAAAAAAAAATTTTTTTCTTCAGACAGTTTTTTAGTCAATTTCGCAGTGTTTTAAATGTTTTTTAAACAAATCCTTCGCGTGTTGGCGGCTTTTATCCCCCTAATACTTTGTTTTAATACACGGCCCGTGGAAATCAATGGGCCGCAACGTAAAAAAAGACAACGATCTCTCCGCCACTCCTCTAAAAATCCTCATAAAAAGAACAGAAGTTAAAATTTAATACGTCCGTTTATAAGCACGAAAAAACTTAAAAATTTGACAAATCGTTCAGATTCTTATCGGAGAGTCTACTCCAGTAGATCTCTAATGAGAAGCGATCAATTTTCCGAGTTTCTCGTTTATGTGCAGTTAAGTCTCTTTTGACTTGGTTCCAATAGCGCGTTTTATGCAACCTTCTGACTCAACCTGATTAAAATACGCTAATGAATCATGTCTAGCAATAATTTAAAAAAACTTAGTCGAACGACCACCCATAACAACGTAAAAATTTAATTAATTGCGTTGTTAAGTTAATAATTGTCATTAAATCGCCCCCCTGATATAAAGATAAAAATAATAGAATCGGATTCTCAGAACATCAGCTATTACTCCGCTTTCCAAGAATGGGGGAAATCGGAGGCTAAAAAATTGAAGAGTTGGATTCTTTTAAAACCGGTCTCTTATATTTTTATTTTTAAACATTGGTTAAAAAATTAATCGACACCGAGGGGAATTTCCGCGACATTAGCATTTCTGAAGTGTCAATAGGGTTCACAAATTATTAAGCAAATTGTAAAGATAAAAATATAATCAATCATGTCAATTTTGAATTTAACCCCCTTAACGCATCGACGGTTTAATGGTTTCTGAGATCATTAGTTTAAATATGAAAAAAGGGTGGCAGAACTAAACAATTGGATTCGCCCTTTATGTCGAATTTGCTTAATAACTTATTTTAGGCGAGCAGATGGAAAAGCGTAATTCGTTTAGAGAGCTGTTATTTCCGGCTTTTTTTCTCTCGTGTAGCAATCTTCCGGATATTGTCGTTTATCGACATTCGTCGATTAACAATTTTTTTATTTGGCCATATAACGGCCATTTCCGGTTCGTTCGAAATTTCATTCGAAAAGGACGAAGGAAATTTCGAATTTCGCATATTCCGCTTTCAAAAATGATACGATTTTCATTTTGAAAATTGATCTAGGTAATCATATTTTGGTGCAGCATTATTTTGCCCCTCATATTAGGTCCTTTGCAAAGTACCAGAGCCGCTTGTCCGATTTTATCGAGATCGAAAAACCACATATTATGTCCTTCGCTAAGTACCAGAACTGTTTGTCCGATTTAATCGAGATCAAAAACCACATTTTAGGTCTTTTGCATAGTACCAGAACCGCTGTTCCGATTTGATGGATCGAAAAACCACATCCTAGGTCCTTTGCAAAGTACCAGAACCGCCTGTCCGATTTTATCGCCATCGAAAAACCACATTTTAGGTCCTTTGCATAGTACCATATCCGCTTTTCCGATTCTATCGAGATCGAAGAACCACATTTTAGGTCCTTTGCATAGTACCAAAGCCGCTTGTCCGATTTTATCGAGATCGAAAAACCACATCTTAGGTCCTTTGCATAGTACCGGAACTGCTTTTCCGATTTTCGAGATCGAAAACCACATTTTAGGTCCTTTGCATAGTACCAAAGCCGCTTGTCCGATTTTATCGAGATCGAAAAACCACATATTATGTCCTTTGCAAAGTACCAGAATCACTTGTCCGATTTCATCGAGATCGAAAACCACATCTTACGTCCATTGCTAAGTACCAGAATCACTTGTCCGATTTCATCGAGATCGAAAAACCACATCTTTGGTCCTTTGCAAAGTACCACAACCGCTTGTCCGATTTTCTCGAGATCGAAAAACCACATCGTAGGTCCTTTGCATAGTACCGGAACTGCTTTCCGATTTTACGAGATCGAAAACCACATTTTAGGTCCTTTGCAAAGTACCAAAGCCGCTTGTCCGATTTTATCGAGATCGAAAAACCACATATTAGTCCTTTGCAAAGTACCAGAACTACTTTTCCGATTTTATCGGGATCGAAAAACCACATCTTACGTCCATTGCTAAGTACCAGAACCACTTGTCCGATTTCATCGAGATCGAAAAACCACATCTTAGGTCCTTTGCATAGTACCGGAACTGCTTTTCCGATTTTACGAGATCGAAAACCACATTTTAGGTCCTTTGCATAGTACCAAAGCCGCTTGTCCGATTTTATCGAGATCGAAAAAACATATTATGTCCTTTGCAAAGTACCAGAACTGCTTGTCCGATTTATCGGATCGAAAAACCACATCTTAGGTCCTTTGCAAAGTACCATAACTGCTTGTCCGATTTTATCGAGATCGAAAAACCACATATTAGGTCCTTTGCAAAGTACCAGAACCGCTTTTCCGATTTTATCGCCATCGAAAAACCATATTAGGTCCTTTGCATAGTACCAGAACCGCTTGTCCGATTTCATCTATATCGAAAATCCACATCTTAGGTCCTTTGCATAGTACCAGAACTGCTTTTCCGATTTCACAAGATCAAAATAAGGAAGTTAAAACCCTATCTAAGGACCAAAAATTTCACGTTTTGAGCCAGAAAATTCAATTTTACCCCATTTTCGCCAGAAACCAGGATCTAAATTTACCTACCTAAATTAGATAAAGGTTTATTTTTGATAGTATCCCATTACTTCTAGTTAAGAAAACGATCAAAAGTAAATTTTGGGCCTTAATGACAAATCTTTTCTGTCTGAGAACGAACTAATACATCAATTATGAACCCCTTTTTCTCTCTCTTTCTCCGCGTCTCGCCTTTCGGCCGTCACCCGACTTAATTTTGATTTAAGAGATATACAACGAAACGGACTAGTTTTAAAAAGACTCGATTCAAACCGTTTTTTGGTCAACGGGTTTCCTTTCAGGGCGAAAATTATGATAAATCGGATTTTTTTCAGACTCTGCGGGTGGCCTCTTTTTTGAGAAACTTGTATCTAATAAATCTAAATATTTGAATATCGCTGTCGATTATGAAAAAATAAGAATTTAACTAAAATTGTGTCTAGTAAACGTATTTTAAAATTCATAAAGGACTAATAGCGCACAGAAATTTATTATATGGTCGTGTATGAGATAAAAACAAGGGGCATAATTACAGGTTCGATGGTCCTCAAGAGCCACGATGTCCATTAGCATAAGAAGACTTCGTGGCCCACGGACCCGTGGCCCCCCTTTCCACAGCTTCCGAGTTCTCTCCCCACTACGAACCTTTTTTTTTTTCTCCAACTTGTTCAATTGTTCTTGTTTAGTCTTAATAGAGCCGCGGAGACCGCCAGCAGTTTTACTAATGTAACTCCCCCTTCTTCGTTTTAAATTAACGTTCTTGATCTATCTTTAATTCATTCGCGATAACAATAGGATTTCCATAAATCATGTTCTTATTAAAAACGGTTTCTTTTTCTTGAAACTCAGCACGCGTTTCTTCGGTACTCCTTACCAGGAAGTTTCTTGGACAAAAGTAAAGGAAAAGCCCTAAAATCTCGAGATAAGGAAGTTTCTGGGACGAAACAAGTAGGGAACTCCCAAAAATCTCGAGATCAGGAAGTTTCTGGGACAAAAAGTAAAGGAAGAGCCCTAAAATCTCGAGATAAGGAAGTTTCTGGGACGGAACAAATGGGAAACTCCCAAAAATCTCCAGATCAGGAAGTTTCTGGGACAAAAAGTAAAGGAAGAACCCTAAAATCTCGAGATAAGGAACTTTCTGGGACGGAATAAAGTGGGGAACTCCCAAAAATCTCGAGATCAGGAAGTTTCTGGGACAAAAAGGACCCATCACCCGAAATCTTACATGAATCTAGAAAGAACTTATAAGAGTTGTGGGGGAGGTCAATTTTTTTCCTTCCGCAACCAAAGCTCATTTTAACTTACCTTTTGTTTTCATCACCTTTCAGATTTTAAAACATTTTTTCTTCCATATTTTAATATTTCATCAAAAAATCATTTTTTAGTATAAAAAATTCTATTTTAAATATACCCTTACGTGACTTTTTTTTAAGTCTTCCATGTGATAATTCAAGGGTAAAAAAAGGGTTTTTCGGTTATGTAATTATGGGAAAGATCGGAGAACAAAAAAAAATAATAAGGCATCTCGTCAAGTAACTTCTGTATATTTGGGGTGTTTTTCTGATATTTTTCATAGAAAGTTACTGATCTTTGAATTTAAGAGCGCTTTTCACGATTTTTTGCCAAAAAACTTCCTTATCTCATGATTTTTGGGAGCTTTCCTTGTCTTTTCGGCGAGGAAACTTCTTATTTCGTGTTTTTAGGGTGCTTTCCATGTCTTTTCGGCGAGAAAACTTCCTTATCTTTTTAGGGTGCTTTCCTTGTCTTTTCGGCGAGGAAACTTCCTTATTTCGTGTTTTTAGGGTGCTTTCCTTGTCTTTTCGGCGAGGAAACTTCCTTATTTTCGTTTTTAGGGTGCTTTCCATGTCTTTTCGGCGAGAAACTTCCTATATCTTTTTAGGGTGCTTTCCTTGTCTTTTCGGCGAGGAAACTTCCTTATTTCGTGTTTTTAGGGTGCTTTCCTTGTCTTTTCGGCGAGGAAAGATCCTTATCTCGAGTTTTTAGGGTGCTTTCCTTGTCTTTTCGGCGAGGAAACTTCCTTATTTCGTCATTTTAGGGTGCTTTCCTTGTCTTTTCGGCGAGGAAACTTCCTGACATCGTGTTTTTGGGGTGCTTTCCTTGTCTTTTCGGCGAGGAAACTTCCATATCGTCGTTTTAGGGTGCTTTCCTTGTCTTTTCGCGAGGAAACTTCCTTATCTCGTGTTTTTAGGGTGCTTTCCTTGTCTTTTCGGCGAGGAAACTTCCTTATCTCGTGTTTTTAGGGTGCTTTCCCTGTCTTTTCGGCGAGGAAACTTCCTTATATCGTGTTTTTAGGTGCTTTCCTTGTCTTTTCGCCGAGGAAACTTCCTTATTCGTGTTTTAGGGTGCTTTCCTTAATATTTTTATAAACATTTTTTCTATATTTCTTTAAATACTAGTTTATTAAAAATTATAATCAATCAGTGGTAGTCTGGAAGTATCGGTGATAGCTCAATTTGTGTTCCGACCGTATAATCATCAACGGAAGAAAAAAAAATTATAATTTTCGAAGGGTGATGTTAACATGTTTTGGAGTCGAAAATTATTTTAAAGATTTGAACAAGCATTATAGAGCAGTTACAGTCAGTTCATAAATTTCCAAGTCAGGGGAAAAAAACTCGTCCCTCTATTTAACCCAAATAGTAATTATGGTTCATTAACTTTTAAATAACCCAGGCGGACCTTTTTTATTTTAATAAAACAAGAAATTTTTTTTCCGCTTTTTTAAAACCTAGCAAATACAAGATTTTGAGATAAAACTTTTTCTCATCCAAGAATTTTAATAAGGTTCATTATGCATTCGTGTAGGAAGACAAACAATAAAGACGATCAATCAAAAAAAGACTTTTTTTATAATTTTGAAATTTTTACGTCCCACTAATGATTTTCATAAAAAAAATTTTTTTTTACGTTTTTTTTATTCTCCAAGAAGGGGACCTTGATTTAACCCCACCCGAAAAAGGCCCCAGATGGTTTTTTTTTTTCCTTTACCTGCAGAGGCATTCATAATTCATCTTAAAAAAAGGGGAAAACGACCCTACCCTTTTTAATTATTCACTTTAGGTATTTTATATAAAAGTTTATTTTTTACACCTACATAATCTTGGGCGTTTTCCTCATTAGTTTTTTACGAGAATGGGATTTTAGGGCGTTTTTATCGTCTTTGCGTATAAGGAACTTCCTGATTTTGATATATAAGGCATATTTCCTTGCCCACATCTAGGGTCCTTTGCTAAGTACCAGAACCGCTTGTCCGATTTTATCGACATCGAAAAACCACATTTTAGGTCCTGCCAAGTACCAGAACCGCTTTTCTGATTTTTCGCGATCGAAAACCACATCTAAGGTCCTTTGCAAAGTTCCAGAACCGCATGTCCCATTTTATCGACATCGAAAAACCACTTATTAGGTAGTTTGCATAGTACCAGAGCCGAATGTCCGATTTTATCGAGATCGAAACACCACATGTTTGGTCCTTTGCATAGTACCAGAGCTGCTTGTCCGATTTTATCGCGATCGAAAACCACATCTAAGGTCCTTTGCAAAGTTCCAGAACCGCATGTCCCATTTTATCGACATCGAAAAACCACTTATTAGGTAGTTTGCATAGTACCAGAGCCGCTTATCCGATTTTATCGAGATCGAAAAACCTAGAAAAACCCGAAAAATTAGGTACACATGTATTAGTTTCCTACGAGAATGGGATTTTAGGGCGTTTTTATCGTCTTTTTGTATAAGGAACTTCCTGATTTTGATATTTAACGCCTATTTCATAGTCTTTTATCCAAAAAACTTACTGATATTAAGATTTTTGGCTGCTTTCCTAGTCTTTTCGGCGAGGAACTTTCATATCTCGTGTTTTTAGGGTGCTTTCCTTGTCTTTTCGGTGAGGAAAATTCCTTATCTCGTGTTTTTAGGGTGCTTTCCTTGTCTTTTCGGTGAGGAAATTCCTTATCTCATGTTTTAGGGTGCTTTCCTTGTCTTTCGGCGAGGAAACTCCTTATTTCGTTTTTAGGGTGCTTCCTTATCTTTCGGCAAGGAAACTCCTTATATCGTGTAGTTAGGGTGCTTTCTTTGTCTTATTGTCCAAAAAACTTCCTGATCTCGAGATTTTAGGGCGCTCTTTTTGTCTTTTCGTCCCTATCTCGATATTTTAGGGTGCTCTCCTTGCCTTTTTATCCCAGAAACTTCCTATCTCGTGGTTTTAGGGTGTTTTTACTTTGTTTTGTCCCAGAAACTTCCTGATTCGAGATTTTCGGGCGCTTTTTTTGTCTTTTAGTCCTGATCTCTTGCTTTCCTTGTTTTTTGTCAAAAAATTCCTGATCTCGTGATTTTAGGGCCCTTTTTTTTTCTTTCTTGTCCTAGGAACTCCCCTAACAGCGAATTCGATGGCTTTTACCTCAATTTGCCGAATTTTCACATTTGGACGTTATAGCGAAGTTTTCGATTCCAGTAGCCGTATAAAAAAGGTACAATAGACGGTAGAACCGGGGGGACAACCTGAGGGGTTGAGTTTGAAAAAAAAAAAGACATTAAGATAAGTTGACAAATTATTGAGGAGTTGTTTGACCGGTCGGGGTTCGGGGACTCTTGTTTTGTCAATCGTGGAGGCTTAAATAGCCGAGACGCCTGAGCGTGCCCGAGGTTCAAGATTATTAAAACCCGTTCGAACGACCCTGATTTATACATTTTTACAGCCGATTTGGCTAATTCGACTTTTTTTTCATGTTCTTTCAGATCAATTTTTTCAATTCATTTTTCTCTTAGACACATCCATCATTTTTTAAATTGGGAATCTGCGTTTTTATGCCAAGGTTGAAAAATTTAAAATGTTTTAAGGAGAGGGAGAATACGTAAAATTGAGGCGCTCCGGGTACGAAGGGCGAACTCGACAAAACGTAGTTCCGAGTTATTCGCATTTTAAAGTTTCGGTTTTTACGTATTTAAAGGGGAAAAATGGCGAACTCAACATAAAATTATATGGTGTATTCACCAAGAGGTCTAGAATCTGAAAATGAAAAAAAAACTGGAGGACCCTTCCCCAAAAACCGACGTCGAGGGTATCAAAATAACTTCTTTAAGGAAGTTAAAAAATTTGTCCGATGTCGAGTTCGCCCTTCGTACCCGGAGCGCCTCAATTTAAAATGTTTTGAAGGAGAGGGAGAATACGTAAAATTATAAAAAATGATATGTAATATATGAAATGCGTCGTTTCTTTCATCTTATGGAGAAACAATGACTCTTTTGTTTTCATAAAAGATCCGCTTACTTCTCATTGTTCGATTCCAGTTATCTTCTTTTTAATTCGGTTCTCGTTTTGGAATAACTTTTCAATAAAAACCTTGTTCTTAGAAAGCCTCTAGAAATAAAAAACAGGGCCATCTTCACCAAATTCAATGTTTTTTTTAACGGCTTCAGGAGTTTCGAAAGTCTTTAAAAGGAGAGGTTTTTTGATGTATTCGGACGCACCTGGAAAGAAAAAAAGGGCAACCTCTCCCTGGAAGAGCCCGTGAATAACTGAAATTCAGAAACTCGTTTTTTTCTTTTTTTTAAGAGTGCGACACTATCGGCGTTTTTTTTCCCCTAAAAAGCACCCTTTTTTAAAAAATGACAATAGGGGAAGCTCCACCTTTCATCCCCTCGGGCCAATAGTTGAATAAAACTAGACAAAAGGCGTAAAAAGTGGGGGTCGTACAAGTTTTGGCGATAGGTGGAGCTTCCGGTTTTGCAGAAAAACGTAAAATTTTTAGTCTCTGACTAACTGCTGAAGGTGACACTGTGTTATTAGGAATTAGTATGATAAATCTTTCTTGGTGTTTATATTTTGTGAATAGTTTTTTTAAAGTTTTTTTTTCTTTTTCTTTTAGGCGTTTCCATGGTGAACATGGCAGAGACTGATTCGATGTTCCTTGGCGGGAGCCGGCTTTCGATGAACGGAGTGGACACAATGTCGGACGACTCCGACATCGAAGCACCGATGCTCATCCGATCGTTCCAGCAGACGAAGCGGAACAAACGGAAAACTTCCAGCCGAGGAATATCTCGTATACAGAAGAATCGGAGAATAAAGACGATGAAGATTACGCTTTAGATTTAACAAGTTTCGACTCTTCTTCCGCACCGGAGACGAAACGTATGCGTTGCTCGGACGAACCCGCTCCGATGGATCTCAGCTCGAAAGCGACTCCGACACGTAGGGACGAAGAGCCGAGCGACTACGACGACAGCGACGATAGCGAAGGAAGCAAATCGATCGGCCTCTATCACGAACAGTCTGCACATCAATATCTCCTTCAGCAGCATTCCTTCACCACCAACCGACCGACGCTTCCGACATCAGGGAATACGCTCAAAAAACCGTTAAAGAACTCTTAGAAATTTACGGTGACCTAAACAGTGCCGAAGTCGCCGAAGCAATCACTAACAACGTCCCCATCGTCAACTTTTCTTCAGGTAACCTCATTTTCACCCTAGACATTTTAAAAAACACCCAAATTGGCAGACGTTCAGGAAAATATCAAGGCCCATTTACAATATTCTTTTTAATTTGCTTACCAACAAAGGCGTTAATATGCGTACAGATATTAATGTAGTTGAAGGGGATTTGTTTAAAGCCTGGGATTTTTCGGCGAGGAAACTTCCTTATCTCGTGTTTTTAGGGGCTTTCCTTGTCTTTTCGGCGCTTTCCTTGTCTTTTCGGCGAGGAAACTTCCTTATCTCGTGTTTTTAGGGTGCTTTCCTTGTCTTTTCGGCGAGGAAACTTCCTTATATCGTGTTTTAGGGTGCTTTCCTTGTCTTTTGGCGAGGAAACTTCTTATTCGTTTTAGGGTGCTTTCCTTTCTTTTCGGCGAGGAAACTTCTTATTCGTGTTTTTAGGGTGCTTTCCTTGTCTTTTCGGCGAGGAAACTTCCTTATCTCGTGTTTTTAGGGTGCTTTCCTTGTCTTTTCGCGAGGAAACTTCCTTATTCGTGTTTTAGGGTGCTTCCTTGTCTTTTGCGAGGAAACTTCCTTATCTCGTGTTTTAGGTGCTTTCCTTGTCTTTTCGAGGAAACTTCCTTATCGTGTTTTAGGCCTTTCTTTCGGCGAGGAAACTTCCTATCTCGTATAGGGTGCTTTCCTTGTCTTTTCGGCGAGGAAACTTCCTTATTCGTGTTTTAGGTGCTTTCCTTGTCTTTGGCGAGGAAACTTCCTTATCTCGTGTTTTTAGGGTGCTTTCCTTGTCTTTTCGGCGAGGGTGCTTTCCTTGTTTTCGGCGAGGAAACTTCCTTAACTCGCGTTTTTAGGGTGCTTTCCTTGTCTTTTCGGCGAGGAAACTTCCTTATTTCGTGTTTTAGGGTGCTTTCCTTGTCTTTTCGTTGAGGAAACTTCCTTACTCGCGTTTTTAGGGTGCTTTCCTTGTCTTTTCGGCGAGGAAACTTCCTTATTTCGTGTTTTTAGCGTGCTTTCCTTTGGCGTTATTAACATAAGGCGTTAATATGCGTATAGATTACAGATATTAATGCAGTTGAAGGGGATTTGTTTAAAACCGGCCTGGGATTATAATTTTCCTTTCTAGGGCGGGTAAAATGTCAAACCTATAATTATAAATACATCAGTGTTAATTTCCATTGTCTTCTTCGCCTAATGAATAAAAACGTCCCACACGGAGTAATTAAGCTAATTTTTTTTCTCGATAAAAATGTGCATGCGCTAAAAGATAAGTTTTATCGCCCTTTTTTCCGGCTTCTTAAAAAAAAAAGATGCCACCGGTGTTACGATATTGCGTTCACGTCTGAAACCATAGAGGGCACTGTTGCACATATTAAACCGCCCGCTCCGCGCTGGCATTTAGAACATATCTGATTAAGAAAGCGGCGAAGGCGCTAATCAGAGTTTCTGGGTCGTAGAAATTACGTGTCTTCCTGCTTCTTATATCCTGCCTTTTCTTCAGTGACGTCACTGTTTGTTTTATCGCTATCTGATTTGTTTTTGATGAATTTTTTAAAAGTCTTCCTCTCCGAGTTTGCATTTCGATGATGTGGTCTTTCGTTCACGATTAACTCCTAATCGTCATTAAATTATTCTAAAACTGCTGGGGATACAGAGTTCTAAATAGCCCCATTTCCCCCTCAACAGTGCTTCAAAAAACGTCTTATCGACGCTAGTCGACGATTAGTGATTTCGTCGATTCGTTTTCAGTTTCTTTTACTAATCATCTGATTAGTGTAATCGGTAATTTACTAGTTTTTGATTAGTGAACTCCACAGTTTTCTCCCTCATCATCCCTAAGTAACCCTACGCTAATCGTTGATTAGCATGGTTTGCTCATTTAAACTTATCATTTGGTATAATCGATAATTTACTAGTTTTTGATTAGTGAACTCCAGTCTTTCTCCCTCATCATCCCTAAGTAACCCTACGCTAATCGTTGATTATGGTTTGCTCATTTCTACTTATCATTTGGTATAATCGATAATTTACTAGTTTTTGATTAGTGAACTCCACAGTCTTTCTCCCTCATCATCCCTAAGTAACCCTACGCTAATCGTTGATTAGGATGGTTTGCTCATTTCTAACTTATCATTTGGTATAATCGATATTTACTAGTTTTTGATTAGTGAACTCCACAGTCTTTCTCCCTCATCATCCCTAATAACCCTACGCTAATCGTTGATTAGGATGGTTTGCTCATTTCTAACTTATCATTTGTATAATCGACAATTTACTAGTTTTTGATTAGTGAACTCCACATCTTTCTCCCTCTCATCCCTAAGTAACCCTACGCTAATCGTTGATTAGGATGGTTTGCTCATTTCTAACTTATCATTTGGTATAATCGATAATTTTAGTTTTTGATTAGTGAACTCCACAGTCTTTCTCCCTCATCATCCCTAAGTAACCCTACGCTAATCGTTGATTAGGATGGTTTGCTCATTTCTAACTTATCATTTGGTATAATCGATATTTACTATTTTTGATAGCGAACTCAATCTTTCTCCCTCATCATCCCTAAGTAACCCTACGCTAATCGTTGATTAGGATGGTGCTCATTTCTATCTTATCATTTGGTATAATCGATAGTTTACTTTTTGATTAGTGAACTCCACAGTCTTTCTCCCTCATCATCCCTAAGATAACCCTACGCTAATCGTCGATTATGATGTTAGCTCATTTCTACCTTTCATATATCGACGATTTACTAATTTTTGATACGCGAACTCGATAGTAGAGCCACATAAGGTAATAACTAATCGTCGATTAGTGGAATCTGAAAGAATTTCTGTTTACTAATCATCTGATTAGCATAATATTTGAATTTTGGGTGAAATCCGGCCCAACGACTTTCCATTTTAAAATTTGACTTAAAAAAACTTTTTTTTAAGTTTAAAAACCTCATAAAAAAGAGGTGGAGTAAAAACATTAAAAGCACATTAAGGAAACCTGAAGATTAATCTTGAGAACGCCTTCTTTAAAATAAAAATTAAAACAATACCTGTATGACCTCAATATGAGTATTTTTTAACACTTTTTTTTTAAAAGCAACTCATGCTGTGTTGCTCAATGGTTGATAGACGGTAGGCTGTAGACCATTAATCATTTTCAGAAACAAATGGAAGAGTCGAAATCATTATAAATATGACTTTTCTTTCTACTCTCCTTATCCTGAGAATAGATTGTTTCCTTTTGAGCCCCCCCTCCGGGCGAAAAGTACAAAGAAGAGCTGTCAAACTTTTTTTTTTGATGCGCGATAACCTCTTTTCTGATTCGAAGGTTGAATCAAGCCCCAGAATAATAAACCGGAGTTATTTTAGGATTTCAAAAATGCTTTGTATCGGATTTGAATAAATCAGCCTCTGAATAGTTCGTTCCCCTCTAATAGTCGAATGATCCCCATTTGAGTCAATTTGTACGTGTGTGAAAAGTCCCTTATTAGGTAAACACGTGACCACTTGACCCTTCGAAGGGACGATTTCTCGAGGGAGAGAAGGAAAGAGAAAAAAATTGGGCTTCGGTGTGAAATGGGGAGACAATCTGGTCTATAACAATGCCTCTTTTGTCGGCTCAGCCTATTTCTCTTCGGTTTTCGATCCGGCGCCAACCTTAATATCACGTCTCTACATTCACCAATTGTCAAATGATTAATTAGATACCGTTCAGCGGGGAGGTCTAACGGGAAGGAAAACATTGACGTAGGTCATTCAAATTTCGGAAAACAAAAGAAATAATTTAAACATGTAGGCTGTACAATAAGCCACACGTTTAAAAAACCGGGTTTTCATAGTAGAACTCGGCTTAACCGATAAAAACCGGGTTTTCATAGTTTTATATCTCGGCTAACCGATAAAACCGTTTTATAGTTTTATATCTCGGCTTAACCGATAAAAACCGGGTTTTCATAGTTTATATCTCGGATTAACCGATAAAAATCGGTTTTCATTGTTTCTATCTCGGTCCTATCGGTGAATAACCGGGTTTTCATAGTTTTTTTTTGTCGGCTCAGCCTATTTCTCTTCGGTTTTCGATCCGGCGCCAACCTTAATATCACGTCTCTACATTCACCAATTGTCAAATGATTAATTAGATACCGTTCAGCGGGGAGGTCTAACGGGAAAAGGAAAACATTGACGTAGGTCATTCAAATTTCGGAAACAAAAGAAACAATTTAAACATGTAGGCTGTACAATAAGCCACACGTTTAAAAAACCGGGTTTTTAGTAGAACTCGGCTTAACCGATAAAAACCGGGTTTTCATAGTTTTATATCTCGGCTCAACCGATAAAACCGTTTTCATAGTTTTATATCTCGGCTTAACCGATAAAACCCGGGTTTTCATAGTTTTATATCTCGGCTTAACCGATAAAAATCGGTTTTCATGTTTTGTATCTCGGTCCTATCGGTGAATAACCGGGTTTTCATAGTTTATATCTCATCTGTATAAAATTGACGTATTCTAAATTTCTGAAAGCAAAAGAAATAATTTAAAAAAAGGGTATTTAGGGTGTACAATTGAGCCGTTTCTTCACACGTTTGAGTTATCATCTGAAGTAGATCCTTCCCTGGACCGTGCCAAGACGTCCTACTCCATTTAATGCGAGACGAGAAAAAAAAAAAAAGACTTTAAAAAAAAGACAAAAAGGCCGACATATACATTCCACAAGAGAAGGATTTTTAATGGAGATATAAATTTAAATGGTAGTGGGCATTGTCTCTGCGCAAGATTTATGCGGTCCCCGGTCGAGGAGATGCGGGGAGGAGGCTTTTTGTCGAGGGAAGGGGTAGGGATTTTTAATTGCGTCCACAGGAGTTGGCCTAAGGCCCCAGCTAATAAGCCACCTCTCGGAAACAAGGAGATTGAGAAGGTGGGCCAAACTTTTACCTCTTTGACTTTTTTTTTTAGAATCCCGTTTCCCAGGCGTCGTGTCGATTTGTCAAGAGACACATCTGCAAATAGCCGGAGCCACAACCCAATACACGTGCTCAACATCCAATTAACAATTTAAAAAATTTTTATTATATACTCCTTTTATCCATCTTTAATTGAGATTGCCCGTCTGGAAATTTTTCATACAAAAAAGGATTATCCGTACAGCCCTTTCAATTTGTACCCCCTTCTGCTCAAACAAAGCTTCTTTTTTTCCCTTCACGTGATTATCTCGCAAGTTAAGCGATTTCGACCCCAATTTAACGTTCTTTTCTTCCCTATAGCTTCCGGATTCCTTTTTTGTAATACAGCAGCGTTGATCGCTAATCGCTATTTGTGTCTAGAATACTGACAGATGACTAGTCGAATCTACTGGGGCGTACATTTTTTAAACTCTTTATTGATATGTTATAAAGATTAATGAACTATGGGGTCTATCGATGGCTTATGTGTTAAAAAATTTTTGGTCTATTTGTGTGGTAGATATTGAACGGTAAAAAAACCTGGGTTTTCACAGTTTTATATCTCGGCTTCACCGGTGAAAAACCGGGTTTTCAGGGTTTATCTCGGCTTAATCGTGAATAACCGGGTTTTCATAGTTTTAACATTTATATCTCGGCTTAACCGGAGAAATGCCGGGTTTTCAGGGTTTTATATCTTGGCTTAATCGGTGAATAACCGGGTTTTCAGGGTTTAATATCTCTTAATCGGTAACCGGGTTTTTAGGGTTTTATATCTCGGCTTAACCGATGAAAAACCGGGTGTTCAGTTTTTATCTCGGCTTAAACGTACAAACCTTCATATTTCTGCTCCCAGTGGGCCGATCGACCTAAAATTTATAGATTTTCTCTCGTATATTAAGAAGACTCTAAAATTCTTAGTCGATTGTCTTCAGGGAGCCGAAATATAGGTAAAACTCGGTTTTTACCTTTAAGCAATCAGAGGTTAAACTAAAAGCCTTGCAGGTGGCTGACCAATGGTCTTGAAATTTTAAGGATTTTTTCGTATGATAGAAAGATTTACCAAATTTTAGGTACTGGTCCTCAGGGAGCTGAGATCCAGACATCCGAAAAATCGTCCGTTCGTATTTGGGCATCGGTTTTTGCTGTCTTTTTTAAAATTTTTAAAATAATATTTGTATAGTATATTAAATGAAAAGTGGATTCTCAGGTTTCTGTGGGTGCCGTTTGCGCGAGGATGAAGGTTTGTTGTCGAACAAGGACTAAATGTGTGGTTATCGGATGAGTTCACTTGTCGTCTTCGATTAGCTTTAAAGAACCCGTGGGGTTTACCCTCCATCTTCCCCTCAATCAAGTTCAAACATCCGTAAACCGGTTCACAAAGGCAATCAACTCATTTGGGCCCGTTTAACCCCACGGTTTCACCCCAAAAAACCCGATTTCACCCTATTTTTCCATCCCTTCTTTTCTCTTCGATTTTTTCCCAGACTCGAGTGTTTTTTAGGGGTAAAAGTTCACAAAGTCCCCATCGATGGTGCATTTTTGTCTTTTTTTTTACTGAAGACCCTTCCTCAGTTTCTCTCTTTTTGCGAGATTCTTTATTTGCGGCAGGGATGCGTCTTTTGTGTTTTTTTAGGGGAAAGGAGGGTTCGATTTGATCATCTCAATAGGGGACAGGTTAAAAGCCATATAAACGGCCGGTTTTTTTAACGTCTCGTGTGTACTGTCATCGGGCGACCTTCCGTTACGCTTAGTACCCACCACTTAAGCCCATATATCAAAAATATCCGTTAACTTTTTTTATTTTTAGGAAAAATATTGGAAAGTCTGCGACGAGGAGCTCCCGTTCTGCAGAGACCCGCACCGCCGCGAAGTCCGGAAGGATCTCAGCCGCCGACGCCTCCGAAAAGCCCCCAGAGTCCCCCGAAACCTAAAGAACAAAAACAACCCGCTCCTGCGCATACACAGCAGAACTTCCAAACGAGGGTAAGAAAATTTTACTGCACCATAAAACCTTCAAACTTATCCAATTCTCATTTTTAAATTATCTTGTTATCCGCTCATCCTTTCAGCTCTCGATAAAAAACCTAAGTGATTCAACGAGTGCACTCAGAACCCAAAATAGGAAAACCAACCGGAACAAAGAGGGATCCAGAAATAAAACGAGCTTCCTGTTTCATGAATAACCTAGAAAAATTGACTTTTTAATTTTTGATTTCCAACTTTCATCAATTTTTTTTTAACTAGAAGTTCACCTTGATAATTAACAATATAAAACCGGTCAATTTCGGGCGTGAGGGCTATTACGCAGATTTCTTTTTCTTCAAAATCTACCTTTTTTTAAATTTAAAAATCCATAACCGGGTTTTCAGGGTTTTATATCTCGGCTTAATCGATGATTAACCGGGTTTCATAGTTTTATATCTCGATCTTTCCTTCCCTTATACTTCCCCCTCCATTATACTTCCCCCTCCTATATTGTTACTTCTCTTTAAAGAAGTTTTCGTTGGAAGCTCTTCAAACTAGTGCTCTTCAGAAATTAAGATCCACTCAGGAAAAAAAAGTTCTCAAGTTCTAAAAATTGGGAAATTTTTTTCTCCCTCGCATAAAAAGCTCATTTTCCTTTCACTGCTCCTACTTTAAGGGGTTTTAAGTGAACTAAAGAATTTTGATTGTTGGGTCATTTTATTTTGAAAGTTTATAAAAATGGAAGATTATTCTCACATTAAAAAAAAACTAACCCGTAATGTTCCTGGGGAACCATTCAAAAACAAATTAACCACAAAAATACCCCGATTAACCCAAAACTCTTTTTTTTACCCGACATTTTTTTCCCTGTGAAATTGCCTAGGGATTCGATCTTCCGTTAATGATCAACACACGTTTAGCCCTTAAACGTTCGGAATTAATCTTAGACTAATTTTATTATAATTAACCTCTCAGAAAATGCCCTCTAGTGATTTTAAATAAAAATAACGGTTGACATTGGAGTACTAATTTTTCTAATTAGAAAAAGCATGCTTCTTTTAATTCAGCCTTTCTTGAATAATGGAAAGACAGTTATTATTAGCGAATACGGGCCTCTCGGATGTGCCAGGTAATTTTTAATTAAGAGCGTAATTCCGGGGTCTCCGTCTATTATTTTCAACAGTGGCAAACGTGTGAACAAAAAAAAGTTCTCTAAAGTTCTAAAAAAGTTCAGGAAATTTTTTTCCTCTCGCATAAAAAGCTCTTTTCACTGTTTCCTGTTTTTTCTTAACAAATCCTTGTTTTTAAGAAGAAGTTTAAGTGGTCAACTTTTTTTTTCTGTTTAAAAAATTTTCAAAACGATTAAGTCACGTAAAAATGCCATAATGTTAATAGTGGTCGTCTTTACAAGAAAATTAAAAGAGATAATGAAAGTTTAGAGAAAAAGAGGACACGTACGGGAAGAAAAATATTAAATCTCCGTTATTAAAATTATTAAACCTCGACGTTAAGATCTTAATTGTAGCATCGAACAAAAAAAAACCAATATTGCCGTAACAAAAAAATTATCTCCGGTAGGTTTTTATCTAAATTTTTACGTTCTGGTAAACAAAAAATGAGAAAGTTAATTGAGGATAAATATCGCCGATTATGGTCTATTAAGTACATTGAGAAAAATTTAAGGTGATAATGCGTATGGCCTAATTTGACGCCCCCCTGTCACCAGCGTCCTTAAGTAAATTAAAATGCAAACTACGCTCTCAGTCTAAACATACTGTTTTTATACCGCCCATTTTTCGGGGCGGCTTTCTAGAGAATCATTTGCACACAATACGCCGTTATTAAATAGAGGGCAGAAATTGAGTTCTTAGAGCTGAAAAAATTAAAAAACAATTTTTTTTTTAACTTCAAGGATTTTTGAGAAATTCATATTTTTTCCAATTTTTTTGGTGCTACAGTTACTATTTTAGGTAGATTTCTCCTATTACAATGGGTGCAGTAGTCTCAGAATCAAAAAATTTTGTTTCACACTCCCTGGTCCCCAAAACCTTAACTCAAAAGTTTATATTTTTTATATTATATATAACTTGAGTAATTTTTACTTGAAAATCATGAAATTATGCTTTTAAACTAATAGAATTTATGAGTTCGTTAGCTGAATCAGACCAGCGGTTATGGTACTTTACTTAGGGCGTAAACTGCGAATCAAACCGTTCATCCTTTCACTTTCAAACTTAATAGTGATGTTATGCGGATGGCTAAGAAAGATTTAAACTTGATCAGCTGGATGCAATGAATTTGAATCTAATTAAATTTTAGAGAAACTGATTTTTTTTCTTTAATTTTTAACATATATGATGATTTTTTTCGATTTTTTTAACTTCCCATGTGTATATGAAAGAAATCTACCGACTTTTTCAAAAAATCTATGACTATAAAAAAAACTATGTTTTTTTTTTTACAAAAAATTGTACGGACATTTTTTTTATGAAATATCGTCAATCTTATATAGATGAGATATAGAACTATGAAAACCCGGTTATTCCCGATTAAGCCTACTTCAATAACTTCTTTAAGGAAGTTTAAAAAACGCCCTTTTTTATGGAGTTTCCCTTGACTATCACAATAACTTCTTTAAGGAAGTTAAAAAAGTTCCAAGTTTTAAAAAATTGGGAAATTTTTTCTCTCTCGCATAAAAAGCTCTTTTTTTTTTTTTTTTTTTTAATGTGAGAATAATCTTCCATTTTTATAAACTTTCAAAATAAAACGACCCAACAATCAAATTCTTTAGTTCACTCAAAACCCCTTAAACTATGAGGAAAAAAATGAGCTTTTTATGCGAGGGGAAAAAAAATTTCCCAATATTTTAGAACTTAAGTGTTTTTTTCTGAGTATATCATGTCTGAAGAAAAAAAACTTAAAAAGCGTTATATTTTTTATTGAATTAACCCTGAAAACTTTTTATAGTAGGATATAAAAAGAAGATATAAATTCTTTTGGTCTATAGAAAGTTGAACAATCGAGGCTGTCAGTGGGGCGTTAATAGGGGGTTGGAGGAACCCTATTATGAGAAAATGTGAAACTTGAAGATCATTTAAAAAGAAGAAAAAAAATTATTTTTATCGAAGGCCGCACTTTGCGAAAACAGGGATTTTAAAATGGTCCCCGGGAAGTTTGTGTAGCGTCAGAAGTTTGACGTGCTATTTCCGCTTCGAAAACTTGGTCCAAGAATCTTTTTAATATTATTTTTCTCTAATGGAGACCCGCCTACGGTGAAACAAACAATCTGTATTACTCAATCACAATTAGAAATCCATTTGTCATGGAAATCATTGGTGTGTCCCCATCAATCATCCCCCGTGTAATTTATCAGTCTTTGGATTTACATAATACAGTGACGTTAATTGGGTAGAGGATCTCCCGCATTATAAGGAATTTTGTGTTTTAGGTCAATTTGCCACCGAATATGCCGGCGATACTGGCCCTCTCATTGGCGACGATTCAGGACCGTCAGGGCAACCACGCAACTTCTTCGACTTCTTCACCAAAAGATCTCTCAAGTGAGTACAATGTCGCTTTTTTTATCCCCCGTAAAACATACGACATTAATTGATTTCACGGGTTTCTGTTTATGACGTTATCCGCGAGGGGGCGGAGATCGTCGATATATGAAGACATAAAAACCTGGTGGGGAACTAAAAAAACGGATAAACTTGGACCTTTAAAACAAAACTAGCACAGTAACATATGTCCCGACCTACAGCTGCAATTTTTCTGCAACTTTTTACAGCCTTGTGTATGTGACATTTCTGACCGAGTTTACTGCCGTTTCATACCCCGGGGCTTTACTCTCTCCCCGGTGTTATTTATTGTCAGCTCCGAACCCCCTTCTTCCACTCTAATAAAATAACAATAACAATATTCCTTCCTTTATACTACAATGTAAACCCTTTTATACCTTCAGCATTTCGCAAAACATTCACAAAAAATCCGCAGTTTTATCTTCAAATCAATTTTTCGAAAAAAATTACAGATAGCGCATTTTTGCCCTCTGTAAACATTTTTCTAAATCCTTTTACCTTTAAAATGAGACCAAAACGGGCCCGATAGGATAATCCGTTCTCAAGTTATAGCTAAAAACGTTTAAGAAATCCGCTTAGAAGTTTTTCGCCTCAAGAGGAAAACTATGAATATCCTCAATAGGATATTCAATATCTCCCTAACTATTAGTCCTAGGACAAAACGTAAATACTTTTCTGTAGAAAATTTTGCGTAGATTAATTTTGAATCATTTTCTCGATAGGACCATGGTTTTCGAGTTATCGAGGAAAAAGTTTATACCTTCAGCATTTCACAAAACATTCACAAAAAATCCGAGTTTTATCTTCAAATCAATTTTGCACAAAAAAAATTACAGATAGCGCATTTTTGCCTTTGTAAACACTTTTTTAAATTTTACCTTTAAAAAGACCAAAACGGGCCCGATAGGATAATCCGTTCTCAAGTTATAGCTTAAAACGTTTAAGGAAATCCCGTTTAGAAGTTTTTCCTCCTCAATATCTCCCTAACTATTAGTCCTAAGACAAAAACCTATAAATACTTTTCTGTAGGAAATTTTGTGTAGATTAATTTGAACAAATCATTTTCTCGATAGGACCACTGGTTTTCGAGTTATCGAGGAAAAAGTTTTATACCTTCAGCATTTCACAAAACATTCACAAAAATCCGAAAAGTTCTTCAAGTCAATTTTGCACGAAAAAAATTACAGATAGCGCATTTTTCCTTTGTAAACACTTTTTAAATTTTACCTTTAAAATGAGACCAAAACGGGCCCGATAGGATAATCCGTTCTCAAGTTATAGCTTAAAACCTTCTTTGAGGAAATCCCGTTTAGAAGTTATCTTCTTTCCTCAATATCTCCCTAACTATTAGTCCTAGACAAAAACTATAATATTTTTGTAGAAATTGCGCAGATTAATTTTGAACTAATTATTTTCTCGATAGGACCAAAGTTTTCGAGTTAATGAGGAAAAACAGAAAAAAAAAACGGTTTTTAGCTTTTTGTGATGTGTTTTTTAAAAGCTAAATGAAAGAATTTTAATGATTATTCAAGTTTGTTAAATAGAATATAAAAGACAAATGTAAGTTCCCGGTACTTTATCTTTCCCCTTGAATTCTTAAAAGCTATTATGAGTTTAAAACAATGTTATCTTCGCTAATGAATATTTCGTTTTGATTAACCTTTTTGTTTTGGAACAATTAATAGAAGAAAAAAGAAAAAAGGCGACCTTAAAAAAACTTGAAAAATCGGGGTCTCGATAAAGCGATTGTAGGCAGTAGCGAGAGTGAGTTTTGAATGGGTGACATTCCTGAGGGCAGGTAGGCCACAAGAGGGGAACTAATGAATTATTTAGTCTACACTCGATGCCGGTGTTCCGCCTCCAGTTTTATAGCCTGATAAGTGGTCCCATCACCTACAAAACCTCGTTTCTATTAAATTTTTCACATCTTTTTGACCGCTTTTTTTTCTTTTTGAAAACACGCATTTTCGTATCTTAATCGATCGCTGGGAAAAGTGAAGGGGGAAAAATAATGCGAGTTTTAAAAGCAAACCAATGTTAATAGCCATCTTCGGTATTTTTTTACTCTTGATTATAAATTTTTTTTCAAAATTCCGCAAACAAAAGAAATTTTAAAACTTTTTGCGTCTCCACTTATACTCCCGAAGGTTCGAACAAAAAGTTGGCCTAACAAAACGGCCAAAAATCCGATGAAATGGAAGTTTCTGGGCCAAATAAGCCAGGAAAACACCAGAAAAACCGATGAAATTTGAGATTCTGGGTCAAATGAGCCAGGAAAACCACGAAAAACCGATAAAATGGGAGTGCCTGAGCCAAAGAGCCACCGCAAACTAAAATGAAAATGGAAGTTCTGGGCTAAAGAGCCAGAAACCCCATAAAAAAAACAAAAGCCCTAAAAATAATTTTTTGGCCTAAGATCAAAAAACACCGAAAACCAAAAAATGGAAGTTTCTGGGCCAAAAAGCCAGAAAAACCGAAAAACCGATGAAAATTGATATTCTGGGCCAAAAGAGGAACCCAAAAAAGAAAACCCGAACTGAGCCAAAAAGCCTAAAATCCGGCAAAATTAGTTTCTTGGCGTCAGAGTCAGAAAACACCCTAAAATCCAATAAAATCGAAGTTTCTGGCCAAAAAAGCCAGGAAAACACCCGAAAACCGATGAAAATTGAGATTCTGGGCCAAAAAAGCCAGGAAAACACCCGAAAATCCGATGAAAATTGAGATTGTGGGCCAAAGAGCCAGGAGAACCCGCATTATACCGAAAAAGAGCCAAAATTCGAAAATCCAGAATACAAGAGTTTCTTGGCTTAAGATCAGAAAACACCCAAAATCCAATAAAATTGAGTTTCTGGGCCAAAAAGCCAGAAAAACACCCGAAAATCCAATAAAATCGAAGTTTCTGGGCAAAAAACCAGGAAAATTCTGGGCCAAAAAGCCAGAGAAAAAAACCATAAAATAGAGTGGGCCAAAAGCCAGGAGAACCCGATTATACCAAAAAAGAGCCAGAAAATCCAGCAATACAAGAGTTTCTTGGCTTAAGAGTCAGAAAACACCCGAAAATCCAATAAATGGAAGTTTCTGGGCCAAAAAGCCAGAAACCCCGAAAATCCAATAAAATCGAAGTTTCTGGGCCAAAAAAGCCAGGAAAACACAGAAAAACCGATGAAAATTGATATTCTGGGCCAAAAGAGCCAGGAATAACCCAAAAAACCGATAAAACGGGTGATTAATCTCCAAACTTTCGGTAAAAAATCGAGGGAATAGTACGCATTAAAAAGCGAACTCGAAAATTAGAAACCCGAAAATCAAAGTGACCGGAATTAATTAAAGAGCATATTTCGAATGCTAAACACCGTCTAGAATGTGAAAGTGTCAAAAAAATTAAAAATAGGCCATTATGAATTTTAAAAAAGCGATTTCTTCCATACAATTCGTGAAATCAAGTTTGCATATAAAAGAAGTTAAAGTGTGAAAGACCTAAAAGTAGGAGGTGTTAAGGTGACATATTGCCTCTTCTCGTGGTTTCTGTTCGCTCTCTTGTATACAGGTTTGGGTGCCAAGCCTTCGAAAATGTTGGCCCGCTCGCCCGTCTCCCCACCCGAGAGTCTGATAATCGCTCTTATCTTCTGGCCCGAAGACGACCCGTGTACGATTTCCAACTTGTAAATCTCCTCCGTATTTTGTCTGTCTAGTTAAGACATTCTTACCCGCCCTCCTTTGATTTCGTTCTACCTTTAAAAATTAATGTCCTCATTTCCTTTTCGACTCATTTAATTGGCTTTCTATTCAGCACATTTCAAATTAGCCATTTTAAAAAAAATCTAGGGATTTCTCACCACAAAAAAATATAGGTCAAAAGATAATTTTGGACAAAAAAAATTAGAAATTAAAGAATAAATTAGCTTAGGAAATGTAAAATAACACTATGAGATCGGTGATAAAAAATAAAGAAAAAAGGCGTCCCAGTTTTGGCAATTAGGCATAATCATAGGTTTTGGGCTTTTGAAATTCCCTTTCATTTCCCTAATTTAAAAAAATTAAATACCTACTGATTAGACCTAATTTTGAACTAGTGAAACTGGATAAAAAATTACAAAATTTGAATAATTTTTTTCTCTTCAAAAAACCCGAAACGCGAAAAAAAATCGATAAAGTAAAAGTTGGTCGAAAGAGCCAGGAAAACCTCCAGCAAACCAATAAATGGGAGTTTCCTGGCTAAAAGAACGAAAAAACAACCAAAAACCCGGTAATGGGAGTTTCTGGGCCAAAAGAGCCAGGAAAACCCCGAAAAAACCAATAATCTGGGAGTCTCTGGGCCAAAAAGCCAGGAAAACGTCATGTAATCCAATAATCTTGGAGTCTCTGGGTCAAAAAAGCCAGGAAAACATCCAAAAATCAAATAATCTGGGAGTCTCTGGGCCAAAAAAAGCCGGTAACACCCGAAAAACTAATATCCGGTGTCTCTGGCCAAAAGAGCCAGAAACACCCAAAAATCCAATAATCTGGGAGTCTCTGGGCAAAAAAGCCAGGAAATCTAATCTGGGCGTCTCTGGGCCAAAAAAGCCAGGAAAACATCATGTAATCCAATAATCTTGGAGTCTCGGGGTCAAAAAAGCCAGGAAAACACCCAAAAATCATTTAATCTGGGAGTCTCTGGGCCAAAAAAGCTAGGAAAACACCCGAAAATCCAATAATCTGGGAGTCTCTGGGCCAAAAAAGCCAGGAAAACACCAGAAAAACCGATGAAATTTGAGATTCAGGTCAAATGAGCCAAAAAACCCAAAAACCGATAAAATGGGAGTGCCTGAGCAAAAGAGCCAGGAAAACACTCGAAAATACAATATGTTGAAGTCTTTGGGATAAAAAAAGCCAGGAAAACACCCGAAAATCCAATAATCTGGGAATCTCTGGGCCTAAAGAGCCAGAAAAACCCGAAAATCCAATATCTGGGAGTCTCTGGGCCTAAAGAGCCAGAAAAACACCCGAAAATCCAATAATCCGGGAGTTTGCACCAAAAGAGCCAGGAAAACACCCGAAAATCCACTTATCTAGGAGGCTCTGGGCTAAATAGCCATATCTCAAGTTCCTATGATTAATGCTAATTTTTAACTCGTGTAACAACAAAAAAACAAAATCATGAATAAATTTTTTTTTCTTTAAAAAACGGAATAAAAGAATGTGCTTTTTCATTGTTCAAACCTATGTTTACACGGTTCATTATAAATATCAAAATGACTGTCTGAAAACGTTAATGCTATAGTATAAGTCACATTTCACGATTTCCAAAATCATTCACGGTTTCAAGATAATTTTCGAGGAAATTTTTTTTTCCGTCGAAAAATTAATTAAACTCGTTGGGTTTAACGGATGTTTAATTGATCCGTTAAATTGGAGTATGGAGATGACCAATTTTAATGGTTGAATTGGCTCCGCTGGGGTAAAACCGGAATAAATTATAGCAAATTGCCAACAAAAAATAAGGAAAAAAGGCATTTTGGAACTAATTTTACCAAAAAGCGTGTCTAATGACGGTATATTAAGCGTGTTATTAATAACCTTCCAGAATCTTAACATTTTTTTTTTCAACTCTGGAATCTCGGTACGCCGAAGATAAACACTCTTAAACAGGAATGAGATTCTTCTTTGTCCCTTTGAAAGTGTAATGAATAACACGATCTTAAGTGCCTTTAGAAGGGACGTTTCGCACGTCGAAAAAAGAGGAGTTAAAAATTCCTACTTAGAATTCTTTTGGTTCCTTTTTCGTTGAGTTTAGATAGCAATTTACATTAAAGGGTGATTTTTCCTGTTGGAGGAGAATTTTTCACTTTAAGTAGCCGACAGATTTTTTACCCGAGACCCTTTTTCCCCTGATCAAAGAGGGAGGGCGATCGATCAAATATGATGCTGTCAAAATCTAATAACTGAGCCCGTATTCTGACAAAAACTCCCCGTGTGTTTGATTGCAATTAAGAGGCGGAAGGGTTAGTCAGTGAGTCATCTCCCTTGACCGGATATTGGGGACCCTGTAGCAGCTGGCCCCGAAAAAGTCAGCGCTTCAAATTAGGCGAAAAGCTCATTCAAAACGCCGATTCAACTTCCTCATCCCATTTTAACATCCGAGGGGATGCTGACAGTCGATAGAAAAAACTTCGATAAAATAAGATCGTCAGAGGCCTCTTCTTCTTGCTTATTTGGCAAACCACCTAAAAATCTGGTAAAATGCGGTTCTGGGCCAAAAGAGCCAGGAAAGCACTCTTGAATCCGATGAAATGGGAGTTTCTAAGCTAAAAGAGCCAGGAAAGCAATCTAAAACCCGATAAAAATTGGGTTTGTGGATCATTAGAGCAAAAAAAAAACCCTAAAATCCGATAAAATTGGAGTTTCAGAGCCGAAGAGCCAAGAAAGCACTCTAGTTTAGAGTTTCTGAACTCAGAGAGCCAACAAAGCATCTAAAATCCGATAAAAGGGTTTCTGAACCAAAAGAGCCTGGAAAGCATCGAAAAATCCGATAAAATGGGAGTTTCTGGGACGAAAGAGCCAAGAAAGCACTCTACAATCCGATGAAACGGGAGTTTCTAAGCTGAAAGAGCCAGAAAAGCAATCAAAATCCGATAAAAAGGGAGTTTCTGGGTCATAAGAGCCAGAAAGCACTCCAAGATCCGATAAAAAGGGAGTTTCTGAACCAAAAGCATGGAAACTATCTAAAAATCCGATAAAATGGGAGTTTCTGAGACGAAAGAGCCAAGAAAGCGCTCTAAAATCCAATGAAATAGGAGTTTCTAAGCTGAAAGCGCCAGGAAAGCAATCTAAAATCCGATAAAAAGGGAGTTTCTGGGTCATAAGAGCAAGGAAAGCATCTAAAAATCCGAAAAAATTGGAGTTTCTGAGCCGAAAGAGCCAAGAACGCATTCTACTTTGGAGCTTCTAAGCTTAGAGCCTGGAAAGCAATCTAAAGTCCGATAAAAAGGGAGTTTCTTAACCAAAAGAGCCAGGAAAGGATCTAAAAATCCAATAAAATGGGTTTCTGAGACGAAAGAGCCAAGAAAGCACTCTAAAATCAGATAAAAAGGGGTTTCTGTGTCATAAGAGCCAAGAAAGCACTCTTGTTAGAAGTTTCTAAGCTGAGAGAGCCAGGAAAGCAATCTAAAATCCGATAAAAGGGGGTTTCTGGCCTGAAGAGCCATGGCAATTGACAAAATCCGATAAAATGGGAGTTTCTGGTCCAAAAGCCAGAAAGACCTCTAAAAATCCGATAAAAAGGGAGTTTCTGGCCCAAAAGAGCCAAAAGCCTATAAAAATCCGATAAAAGGAAGTTTCTGGCCAAAAGATCCTGAAAAGAACTCTAATATTCGATAAAATGGGAGTTTCTGGGACTAAGAGCTAGGAAAAAGCCGATAAAATTAGTTTCTGGGCGTCCATAGAGTAAGCAACTTAAATCATGTGTCGAGGGTTCCACGAACGAAAACCTGAAAACGTGCGAAAATGACGGGGAGGGTCGGGTGTATGAAGCCTAATATTCCAAAACATTGTGACGGAAGATCGGGGAGGGAAAAGGGGGGTACACACCTGCAGGTGGCACACGCCACGTTACCGGCCCCGCCTCACTAATCAGCAACAAGGAAGAGGGGAACGTACAGTCTTCCGACCCGAACGAACGAATAAAAAAATACGCACCTTGTATTTCGGCTTTTCTCAACCTCTTCAATTCCAGTCCTTCGTTAAAAATTTCAAGATTCCTAAGTTGTTTCATTTAGGTATTTTTTATACTTTTCGTAAACAAAGTTAAAACATAAAGAAAGACAAATTGTTTAGAAAATATAAAAATTGATTGAGCTCGTTATGAGAGTGATATTGGAGAGTTATGGGGGTCATTTTCTTGGCTTGGGAGGTTGGTTCCCGTCTACGATTTCCCGAATCACTGAGCGGACGAGTCGTAAAAGGCGTCTCAAAATGCCGTTTGCGGGTTGACCGTTGCCCGAACGAGGTGAGAGATCGAGACCGCAGCCTCGTTACTTTGAAGGGGTCCATTAAAATAAAGACTTTTTTTTTCGACTTTCACAATTGATGAAAATGTTGAAAGTTCAACACCGATAAATGATACGATTTCAACCAAAACAGGGTTTTTAGGCCGAGAGCCAAACTTTAAAGTACTAGTCTGGAGCTGGCCCCGACGGTAACTTAAGGAAGGAACAATATAGGAGGGGAAGTATATCGGAGCTAAGGGAGGGGGAAGTATAACGGAGAGGGAAGTATTTTTTTCTTTTTGAAAAATTTTCTGAGTTTTCAGTTTTTTTAAATTTGCGGTTTTTTGCCGAAAATTTTCTAAGTTATTTTTTTAAATATCAAGGTTGAAATAATGGGATTTTGCCCAAGGGAGGTCACTATCGTACGGGCGGAAGTATCAAATTCTCCCCACTAAAAAAACCAAAAAACCAAAAAATATTTTATTATACCAAAAACTTGTAAAAAATATAAGGAGTATTTGGTAAAATCTGGTGAAAATCTGACGGTTCGGCCGCAGCGCAGTTTGAAAATTTCTATATCTCCGCCATTTTTGCGAAATTCAAAAATCGCCCTCGTTGCATTTTTGTTCTGCGACTAAAGAAGATTTTGTAAAAATTTGGTGAAATTTGAAAATTTTGAGAAAATTGTGGCTGTGAAGTGTTCGGAAAAATGCTACGAACGACGGCCGGCCGGCACCACAGACAAAGTTGAGATCAGTAAATACCAATATTCGATTTGACCCTTCCCAAAAACCCGACGTGGAGAGTATCACAATAACTTCTATATGGAAGTTAAAAATGGGATTCAAAGTTTTCGCGAGTCGACATAATGCGCCATAATGCATTTAACCATAAAATTGCAGAAATTCCGTTCACCATAACAAATCTGCAACTCAACACAAAGAAAGTAGTCGAAATCGTTCACCATTTGAACATAATACATCCCACCATAAAGAAGAGATTTAACATTGGAAAAAAAAAGATTCTCCGTTGAAAACCAAGTAAAACTCCTGAAAATCCATTAAAAAGGGATGTTTCGGTCGAAAGCCGTAGGAAACTCTCGGTAATCCAGTAATAAGGGGATTGAAAAATTGGGAAATGGCAAAAACCCTATTTTTGTTATAAATTTTAGGTGAGCTGGGTTGCATCCTAATTACTAAGCACTCAAATCCCAGTTCCTTTCAGGTCATAGCCAACCTACATATCATTAGCACATCATGTAGTTTAAAGTAAATATTTATCAGATATTGTATGGATGTGGGATATTCCGGATTCCAACTGAAATTAATTTTCATAATAGTGAATGAATTAACTCGACTGGCTGTGAAACTGGAACCGTGGAACGTTATCTAAATCATGATTATCTTTGCGTAAAAGAGAAAATTAGTAAATGTAAGGGTTAGACCAAAGGGATGGTTAGCGTTCCGCAGAGTAAACAAAGTGGAGGAGGGTATTTCGTATCCTGTGGTGAATAAGGGAGTTAAACCGAAACAATTCTCAACTTTTGAAATAGAATTTCGACGTGAGATTTTCACTTTTTCACTGCTTTAAATCTGTCATTTTAGATTATTGAAAAATCCCAAAACAAAGCTAAGATCCCTCCTTTTAATTTTTAAAATTTTTCCCCAAAACATAGCTCTTAAATAGCTAAAAATCTAACTAAAAAATTAGCGAGAAACGCGCTCAAAGAGGTTTTGGGTTCGAATTTAACTTTTTTGTTTTTTTTAGGTAAACGTTTTTTTGAATTCTATACTTTTGGAAATTTAATCATAGGAAACCCATCGGGATGGAGAATCCATGCAAGTCTGAGTGGGTAGGGGCGAATTGTATATAAATTGAGTGTCGGGTTCGTATAGCGATGTTGAGGACCGGACGAATTTCGATCCTTGCATTTCATTCCCCTAATACGCAGCTGGGGTCGAACTCATTAAAAATTCAATCCCGAATCTCATTTTGAGAGATAGGTCAATATGAAAATTTCGTCTATAAAAATCATGTAGGCGAAACACAAAGGAATTTAATATAAATAAGTAACTTTGATTACATGTTAAAAAACGGTCAAATTGAGTCTTTTCACTAGGGCTTCTCTTTTAGAACTTTCAAAGATGATTAATTAGTCTTAATGAAGACACAAAAAACACTAATAGCACGATAGGTCATTAAAAATTTGCCCCTCCATTTTTAATTTATGGGGAATTTCGTATTAGCGCTTTTTTCTCAATAACTTGGATAAAATTAGACAAAAGGGTTCTGGTAGTTTAATTAGGGCTAGAAATATAAAGGCCGAAATATGTAATAAACCAACGGGGTAACTTGAAAATGATGTTGCAAGGATGAAGTTTGAGATTAGATCAGCTGGACGCAATAAACTTGTTTTTAATTTTGATACTTAACTGAGAAAAAAATTTTTTTTTTTTTTTTTTCAAAACTGTTGAGATTTTAAAGCGGAAACATTTTACAAAACTGTGATAGTGAATTGGAATTTTTACAATTTTGAAGATACTAAACCCGCTATACTTTTAAGTGGTGCGGAAACTTAACGTTCGTGAATTCCTCGTTCTATTGGATTTCTACTTGAAGCTTCGGTTTTTTAAAGACCCCATTTAACTTTTAACTTGGTTTTTTAAAAATTTTCCCCCCTCTAAAAGATTTTAAAAATCAATAAATCCCGTAGAAATGGATTTTTAGGTGGTTTTCTTATATTTTTTGGTAAATTTTACTCTATTTACCGAAAAAAAACCCAAAAGAACTTGTTGTAAAAAATCGGATTTTCGGCCGTTTTCTGCTGATTTTTGAAAAAAAAAAATCTCCTTCTATACGATTTTGGGTATTTCTTTACTACTTTTGGGGAAAGAACCCAAATTTTAGGGGAAATTTTCCTGGTTATTTTAGCTTTTTACCCAGAAATCCTCTTTTTACTGGATTTTTTTTTCTTTCTTCCTTTCATTTTTTGCTCAAGGAACCCCCTATATTGTGGAATTAAGAGCGTTTTTCTTTATTTTTCTGGATAACCCTTTTTATACTGAACTTAAGAGTGTTTTCTTTCGTTTCTTACGGCAAAACTTTCATTTTTATCCAATTTTTGGGCATTCTTTTTAAATTTTCGGCCCAAAACCCTCTTCTCATTGTATTTTTTTTTTTTTTTTTCATAGCGATTGTAGAAGAAAACACCTTTAAATCTACGGCTATTAAAAGCTGTGGCTTTTAAGGCCAGAAACACTGGAAACTCCCAAAACATGCGAAAAAGTTATTTTTCTGACCGAAAAACGAGAAAAAAGTACTGGTTTGAAGAGCTTCCAACGAAAACTTCCTTAAAGAAAGTAACAATTTAGGAGGGGGAAGTATAAGGGAACAAAAGTATAACGAAGGGTAATGTATAAGGGAGGGAAAGTATGAAGGAGGGGGAAGTATAAGGGAGGGGAAGTATAACGGAGGGGGAAGTTTTTTTTTTTCCAAAAATTTTCCAGTTTTTCTTTTTTTTTTAATTTTCCTAGTTTTTTTTTGTTTTTTCGAAAAATTTTCCGGTTTTTTTTCGAAAAATTTTTTAAGTTTTTTCTTTGTCAAAAATTTTTAAAGTTTTTTTCTTTGTCAAAAAATTTGTAAAGTTTTTTCTTTGTCAAAAAAATTTTTGACACTAAAAATTCGTAAAAATATAAGGAGTATTACGAGGGATTTAAGATCGTCAATTTGGTGAAAATTTGGTAAAAATCGGACCAACCAACGGTTCGGCCGTAGCGAATATTTTAAAATTTCAAACAGACATACATCTCCGCCATTTTTTCCAATTTCAATAATCGCTCTTCACCGGCTAAAGAAATTTGTGTGAAAATTTGGTGAAAATCGGTTGAAAACTGTGGCCGTAAAGTGTTCTGGAAAAAAATGCTACGGACGGACGGCACCACAGACAAAGTTGAGATCGGTACCTAAGATCAATATTTGAATTGACCGAATTGGTATCAATTGAGATTGGTATCACAATAACTTCTTTAAGGAAGTTGATATACCATTGATTCGGTTACAAGGGTGACCCGATGAAATCAGATGTAATTCTATTATTTAGTAGTCCAATTAGTTCAACTGTTTTGGCTCATTCATTCACAATATATGTAAATCAAATTTTAATTGTATGTCCGAATTCATCCAAACTTTAGACAAAGGAAAAATGTGAAATCCGACGCCAATTGTGTTCGTCCGCACGTCGAAAGAAAAAAATTTTTTTGTCACCACATTTTTTGGAGGTGGCTTAATTGTCATCTGTCGTCACCCTTTATTAATTGCCCTGGGGGGCCAATTAATGAAAAACCGTGGGACGAGAGATAAAAAAAAATGACTCCAATCTTCTCTCAATTTTTGTGAAGAAAAAATAAAACACAAAATGTATCTGAAGCAGGAAATTGCAACATAAGCTTGAGTTAAAAAATTTTTTTTTAGTTTCCAGAGAGGGAGAAAGAAAAAAAGTGAAGCGGATACAGAGACTTTTATCTAAATTGACCCACAGCCTCATGATTTAGATAGCGTAATTTGTTCAAACCCTTCCAACTGTCGATCCTCTGTTAGAAAGTCAAAAGAAACGATAAATTGGCAATCTATATAAAAAAATACGTTTGTAAAAAAAAGATAATTTTTTTATTTATAAGAGCAATTTTCTTCAGACTAATTTCGAGTTTCCCTCATAATGGTGGAATCTGTTGGCTTGCCTATGGTTTTAGTGCCTGTATTTCGTTTAAAGAGAAAATTAGGGAAGTTGAGTGAATTAACCTGTAAATTACAGCTAACGACCACTTGTTTTCTAATAACGAGAAGACCCTCTTTCCGGAAAAGCACAAAACATTTTAGACACATACGCTTCCCGTGGAGATTAATCAGGAGTCTTCTCAAAATTAAATTTCATACAAAAGTTTTTATCGAGCGCTCTTTTCAACTTTTATCTCTGTCACCTTTTTTCAAGAGAATCCGGCGGTCAACTATGAATTTTAATGAACCTTTATCTCGTAATCTCACCTTTTATATGGAAATTTTTCTTTTTTTCATCGGAAAAAAAAGCAAAGTTTAAAAAAATCATTTTTAATCGAAAGCAATTTGTTCGGAACTGTTCGTAACTTTGACCGAATACACGGTTTTGCTCTTGATAGACGTTGTTGGTGGCGGGGGAAGCGAGTTTAGGAGCTAGAAGTTTATATTGTATGAGCTCAATAGTGAAAGTTATCAACCTCATTAACTTTGTAGCTTTTATAACAGAAAATGAATGAAATAACGAATATTGAGCTAAAATTTTTTTTTAATATTTACCTAACTTTTCCCCTGAAATTCAACTTTTTTTATCAAAGGTACAATATGACCTTTCAGAATTTTTGTACCCCCTGGGAAGGAGGTGAAATTTACTGGACGGTTTGTCGCTTAAGGGCGTGGTTTATGATCGACTAACTTACGAAAAGCCTCTAAAGCCGGACGAAAATAGCCTGAACAGCGATTCTTCCTTTGTTTTTCCTACAAAAAAATACGGGGACAAAACATATAATTGGTCGGGAAAAAAACAAAGTTTTTTATGATGTTCATAAAAATTATTTATATTGGATCAATGTTAAATCTTCTTGTAAAAGTTAAATTTATTCGGTTTTTTTTTTGGACGGAAATTTTTACGAGTCAACCCGAATCCCCGGGGGAGACACTTAAATCTCAATGGGTTCCGCGAACATGGTGGATTTTAGACCCTCCCTCTATAAGTCTTTTTTTAGTCATTCATTTCACAAAAAAATAGTCAGCAAAGGATGGCAGGATATCCTTATAATTTTGTCTTTGATTATGTGGAAAATGAAGAATTAAAAATGAAAGAGCGTATTTCCCATAAATACAAGTAGGAAAGATGTACAAACTGATAGATTCCCATTCGCTCTAAAGCCGTATCGAATAGCGATGTTACGTGCTTCGAAGATCAAACTAGCAACAGCTCTCCCCCCCCCTTCCATCATTCGATTCTTCACGTCGGAACTCTCCCCCTCCTTTTCATACCTCTTGGAGTGGGGAAGGTTTTATTGCTTAGTTTGTTATGGATGATTCAGTGAAGAAATAGAGGGATTTAAAAAGTAGATAACCAATAAGAGAGAGAGCTGTCCTCTTTGCACTTGTTCCCGCCATTTTATGACGATTTGTCGTGTGATTTTTTTGCCATTTTGCTTTTATGACGGAATGTGCACTGCTTTTTACAAGTGATTATGACGTGTTGGGCTTATGTTAAATTCCATAATGACGAATAGTTAAAAAAAAACCATCTTTTTTCCTTCGATTTTTCCAGCCAAATATATAATTTTTGGGAGTTTTCCTCACTTTTCCTCGGCCATTTGCGCAGTTAAGCCCCCTTTGTATCGTTTTCTTCGATTTTCGGACGGATAAAACTTCTTCACGGATTTTTCTCGATTTTTCCTGCCAAATTTATAAGCATTTTTGGGGGTTTTCCTCACTTTTCCTCGGCCATTTGCGCAGTTAAGCCCCCTTTGTATCGTTTTCTTCGATTTTCGGACGGATAAAACTTCTTCACGGATTTTCTCGATTTTTCCTGCCAAATTTATAAGAATTTTTGGGAGTTTTCCTCACTTTTCCTCGGCCATTTGCGCCGTTAAACCCCCTTTGTATCGTTTTCTTCGATTTTCCGACTGATAAGACCACTTCACGGTTTTTCTCGATTTTCCAGCCAAATTTATAAGCATTTTTGGGAGTTTTCCTCACTTTTCCTCGGCCATTTGCGCTGTTAAACCCCCTTTGTATCGTTTTCTTCGATTTTCCGACGGATAAAACCTCTTCACGGCATTTCTCGATTTTTCCAGCCATATTTATAAGCATTTTTGAGAGTTTTCCTCACTTTTCCTCGGCCATTTAAGCCGTTAAACCCCCTTTGTATCGTTTTCTTCGATTTTCCGACGGATAAAACCTCTTCACGGTTTTTTCTCATTTTTTCAGCCAAATTTATAAGCATTTTGGAAGTTTTCCTCACTTTTCCTCGTCCATTTTGGGAGTTTTCCATGGTTTTAGAAGGAAAAACCTCTTTTTTTCAAGCACGCTTTTTCTTTGCTCTTTTAGGACCCAAAACCCCCTTTTTGTATTGGCTTTTCGGGAGTTGTTTTCCTCGATTTTCCGAAGGACAAACTTTTTTTAAATAAATTTTAGGCATTTTTCGCTCTCTTTTGGCCATCGAACCCTCCTTTTGCCTGACTTTCCATAGTCCTCCTCGGTTATTTTGCTGGGGAAAAGCCCTTTTGTCCTAATTTTAGGGAGTTCTTTTTGAAATGAAGAAACCATCTTCTTTGCTATCCTTTTTTTAAACTCATTTTCTCAGTTTTAAGTCAATTTTCTATGATTCCCGTGAGTTTTTAATCGGTTAGAAAGCTTGACTTGTGATTAAGATTCGGAAGTTAGCATCTGAAAGCACGAGGACGTTTAATTCAACAAAGCTAAAAAGAAAGGATGTTTAGAGGCAACCAGTTGATGGAGTGTCCACAACTTGAATTATTAACAGTGTGAGGGGTTTCCAGGCGCTCGGCCCACATCCAACCGTACGGATGAGTGTCAACAGCATTTCCCAGGAAAACCTGATCTACAGAGCAAACTAAGGCCTCCTTTCCATTATCCCAACACGCCTATAAGCTTTCATCAATTTTTTGTCCATGTCAACAATTACTTCTGTTTCCCAGACAAAAAAAAAATCTTTATTAGGTTTCCAGGGAAAAGAGTATTGTAAGGACTGAATAAGGGGCCTGTTATTGAATGAGCAAGGGCGCATGATTTATGGAAAAGAGTTCCGAGACCTGAAAGGGGACCGGGAGTCTTTTAACGTCACCCCTTTCGCCTCCACTTCTTCGGAAAGCACAGAAACAATAGGAATTCAATTTAGGCTGTGAAAAAAGAGTGTATACACACTAGAATACTTCGGGATGATGGATTCGGGCTACCTAAAATATAAAAAAAAACATCTTTTTCTTCACAAAATAAATTATGTATAAAATTAACATTTTTAAAGAAATCACGAAAATAAAGTTAAAACGAAGAACTTAAAGAACGACCGAAGATAAAAAATGCATGGAGATTCCCAGTAAATAGATACGTATTGGTCTAAAATCCTATACATTTCGAGCTAATAGACATCATGAAATACGGTCTTACTACTTTATTTATGGTTAAGTTCGGACTTTTTTTCCTTAAAAAAAGAACCTAGCTTTGAGCTGGAGGTCCTGAAGGAAAAAGATCAGCTGGATGGAATAGATTTGATTTGGTCATGAATTTAGAATATTCAGAATCGGGTAAAATCCTCATTTTTTATGAGATTTACGAAAGAAAAAACAGTCCTTTCCAAATGGACTTTTTTCATTGTCAGCGAAGAAACTCCCTTTTTAGCGTTTCATGGAAATTTTCGTAGGCTATTTGCCTGAAAAAAAAAAAACCTTCTCACCGAATTTTTGGGAGTTTTCCTTGGTGTTTTCACTGAGAAAACCTCTTTTTTCCTAGTTTTCAAGCTTTTTCCTAGCTCTTTTGGCAGTAAAACCCTTTTTTACACGATTTTTTAAAGTTTTCTTTCGTCTTTTTAGCTAATTTTTTGTAATTTCTTTCTTCTTTTGCCACAAAAAAAACCCTCTTTGCCTGATTTTCGGAGGAATTCCTCGGTTTTTCGACCGAGAAAACTTCTATTTTTCCTTATTTTCCCTCTTTTACGCGATTTGTTGAAGTTTTTCCTTCGTCTTTTAAGATGAGTTATGTAATTTTCCTTCTTAATTTGGCCCCCAAAAAAAACCCT
>JACGAQ010001788.1:0-51632 GCA_014119065.1 Orius insidiosus | reverse complement strand
TTGTTTTTCAGACAAGCTCAATGTAAAAAGTGCGCGAAGGCGCTTCAGGAGCTGGAAAACATCGACGACGAGGCGGACCAACTGGGATCGGTTTTGTCAAAATTTCCGATGAACAACTCGCGGAAGAGTATAATCTCGGGGAGCTGCCAAGTTGGTTTATTACCGACATCAAATACCTATAATTTACGAACGTAATTTTATTTTTGAAAAATGGGTTGGTAATAATGTTTTTGGGTGTAGAGGAACTTACACGCGAGGAGGACGTCTTGGAATGGCTTGTTCAGAATAAGTCGACCGGTGATGAGGATGATATTATTGAAGATGTCACCGCCAAAACGCTTGGCACTCTTATTGGTTCCATAGACAACTTAGTCGTCCTATTTTGTAAGTTTTTCAGTTGTCAAACCTGGGGACCTAGAGTGAGAATGCTCATGTTTAGTCCTCCAAAAGTTTATAACCACATTACTATTCTTTTCTTGCTAGACGACAACGACGATGAGGACTCACTTCAAGTTCTCGGCGAGCTTGAAAAAATCGACGACGATTGTGACAAACACGGAATTCAGTTTGTCAAAATCGACGACCCGAGCGCAGCTCAAGAATACGGAATAGACGTCCCAGCCATCGTCTACTTTGAAAACAGCTCCCGAACGTATACGACGGTGACATCGAAAACGAAGACGAAATACTCGAATGGCTGGTCGCCCAACTTGAAAAAGATGAAATAGAAGACGTCACCGACGAGATGCTCGACAAACTCATCAAAGACGGAAAAACCATGGCCGTCCTCTTCTGTAAACTAAATTAAATCCCAAAGAATCATTTTCTATTTTAAATTCCAGACGACAACAACGATCGCAAATCTCAAAAAGTCCTCAACGAACTAGAAAACATCGACGATGAATGCGACGCTTTAGGGATTGTCTTTGTAAAACTCGACAACGTCGAAGAAGCTAAAGAATATGGCATCGAAAAAATTCCCGCTCTCATGTATTTTGAAAAAGGAATCCCAATGCTTTACGAAGGACAGCTTGAGGATGAAGAAAAGTCTTAGGATGGCTTGAAAAACAACAAAAAAGTGACGAAATCGAAGACATCACTGATGAAATGTTGGACATGATCATCGCAAAATGCCTCATGTTGCTGTATTGTTTTGTAGGTGATCAATATTTCTGAATTTAAAATTGAAATTTAATTTTTTTCTGTAGACGACAAAGACCAAAAAAAAAGTCAAAAAGTTCTTCAGGAGCTTGAAAACATCGATGACGAATGTGACCAGAATAATATCGCTTTTGTCAAAATCGACAACGACAATGAAGCTAAAGAATACGGCATTGAACGTTGCCGACACTGGTTTTCTTCGAAAAGCGAATCCCTCACGTCTACGAAGGTAAAAATAAAATGAAGACTTGATGATCGTGACAAACTACATTTTTAAAAATAATTATGTTGTAGGAGACCTATTAAAGGAAGATGAACTTTTAAGCTGGCTCGTCCATCAAAAACGTCATAGCGAAATTCCAGAAGTGACTGATGAAATAATCGAAAAGCTTATCGAATCCGAACCCTATCTTGCTGTCATATTTTACGATAAAGATGACAACCAAGATATCAGAGTTCTGAACGAAATGGAAAACATCGACGACGAACTTGAAAAAGAAGGTATCGTCATCGTTCGCATAGACAACGACGCCGAAGCCAAAGAATACGGTATCGACCATCTTCCGACTTTGGTCTACTTCGAGAACAAAATCCCGGCTTTATACGAAGGCGATTTGATGAACGAAGAAGAAGTCTTGAAGTGGCTCATCGAACAGAAAGAATCCGCCACCATAGAAGAAGTCACTGACGAAATTTTAAAAGAGCTTATAAACGAACACGAATACGTTGTCGTCTATTTCAGTAAGTTCTATTTGGAGCTTAACAATCACTTATTTGTATTCAAGGCGGACGATGCGAAGAAGGAGAATCTTGCGACAACATTCTTGAAGAGCTGGAAAACATCGACGACGAACTTGACGAAACTGGCATGGTCTTTGTCACTACTGAAGACACCGCTTTAGCCAAAAAACACGGAATCAAGACATTCCCTTCATTGATCCTATTCCGAAACAAGGAACCCATTCAATACAAAGGTAAAAGCAACATAAAAACAATTTTTGTTTTATAATTTTGAATCTTAAGGCGACATTGAGGACGAAGATGAAGTCCTCACATGGCTCACGGACGAAGATACTTTAGAAATCCCCGGAAAAATCGAAGAAGTTAACTCAAAAATGCTTGAAAAAATTCTAAACGAAAACGAACACGTCGTTGTATTTTTCTGTAAGTGAACTCATCAAAAACAAAATCTTTATAATCTTGTTCCATAGACCAAGAAAAGGATAAAAAGAGTCAAAATAATCGCAGAATTAGAAAATATTGATGACGAATGTGAAGAAAAGGATATATCATTTGTCAAAACTTCGGATGAAGGAATAGACAAAGAATACGATTTATCTTCTTTGCCTAGTTTGGTTTACTACAGAAATAAATTTAGAAAAATTTACACAGGTAAGATATTATGGGTGAAAGAAAAAAGCCTTAAAAAATTCTTTTTAGGAGATTTAATGCAGGAAGAAGCGATCTTGGATTGGGTGTTGGAACTCCACGAATCCACTCCTGACGTCATCGAAATGGTCGATAGAAAAACTTTACAGGTCCTCATCAGAGACGTTGAACATTTAGCCGTCTTTTTCTGTCCGTATCATCACTTTACTTCCCCCTTCTTTATTTCCCATTCTTTTTTTTAGACAGCGACAACTGCCCGACATGTCCGGCCATTTTGGAAGAACTCGAAACCATCGATGACGACACGGACAAACACGGTATTCAATTCGTGAAAAGTAACGACGCGAAATTGGCTTCCGAAATCGGTATTTTTAGCTTTCCAGCTCTTGTCTATTATGAAACAGGGGTGCCTATAATGTACGATGGTAAGGACATGGTTTTCACTATTCTCAAAACCAGAACTTTTTTTTTTCTGAACTCAAACTTATTCTATTCATTTTTACGTTAATGGTCATTTTATAGGTAATCTTAAGAATGAGGAGAAGGTACTGGACTGGCTAATTGAACAAAAAGTAAGGAAAGCATCAATAATTTTTTTTTTCTTACTGTTCTCTGTTCAATAATGTCTATAACCAAAAATCTTGTCAAATTATGTAATTAAGCTATTTTTTAAATTTATAATGCAGGACTTTTTAAAAAAAATTTATAAGCATGAGTCCTGACTTCGCTAATCCTAATTACAAGGCAGTTAAAAAAATAATGTATGTGTGTATAAATAATAATTATTTAGGTGATGACGATGATGATGATGATGATGAAGATGAAGATGACGATGACGATGATGAAGACGATGACGACGACGATGACGACGATGATGATGATGAGGATGATGATGATGATGATAGTAATGATATAGTAAAAAAATCTTCAGGTAGAATAACCTGTTCAAGCTATTTAAATCATGTAAAAGTTTATAAAACGAAAAAGTAAAAATATCCGAAGAGCAGTGGTACAATATCAATCAAAAAGATGACGTCGGTATAGATAGATAATTCGGGTTTCTTATACCGTATTTCATCCAAGTTTTATAATTGTAGGCCATTTTCCTTGGTCCTTTACCCAAAATGATGCCAAAATGATGCCAGTTTTATGATTTCCGGGCGTTTTCCTTGGTCCTTCAGCCAAAATAACACCCGCTTTATGATTTTCGGGCGTTTTCCTTGGTCCTTCAGCCAAAATAACACCGTTTTATGATTTTCAGGCGTTTTCCTTGGTCCTTCAGCCAAAACAACACCCGTTTTATGATTTCCGGTCAATTTCCTGGGTCCTTCAGCCAAAATGACACCCGTTTTATGATTTTCGGGCGTTTTCCTTGGTCCTTCAGCCAAAATAACACCCTATATCCCTAGACTTACAATTTCTTTAAAAATATACACATTGACCACTGCTCTCCAATATTTTTTAAAAGTAAATCAAGTTTTATAAGCTACCAAACTTTTTACTCAACAAGACTGAGATGAAAAAAATAAAGACCATTTTGCTTAGTTTTAATTTTTTTTATGATTAGATTTTTTTTACTTAGGGTATTTACAAAGGTTCACTTTTATATTATTTATAAAATAAGACATTATAAATATTGTACATTTTGTAAAGATTTATTATTATATCTTGCTTTTAAACTAACCTTATGCTTTGATTTGGGCATGCTTTTTTTTTAACTGTTCAGTCAAATCGTCTGCAGCAAAACATTCAAATTTTTTATTAATTTTTTTTACTTAATTAAAAAATCAAAATTTTAAAAAATAACAGTAGTATCGTTTTATGTTAGCATGTGCGTCTATTTTTTGTATGTACCTACGAATTAAAAAATAAATATTTAAAATAAAAGAGAAGAGTTTAATACTGTTTTAATTGATACGATGATTACTTTGCTGCAGGCGATGGCTGCTTCATGGTGGGAATAGGCGGGAAGCAAGCGCCGCCGAAAGCGTCTTACGAGCCGTACAAATGCTGCCCGGCGAAAGTGAGCAAGCCGACCAAAGTCGCGAAAGTAACGCCGCCGACGAAACCGGCCAAAAGTCAAAACGACGGACGTAAATCAGGAGGGAAAACCGTCGAGAAAGCGGTCAAGATTCAAGAGAAACCAGGAAAAGGGAAAAAAGGTCTTTTTGGAACTGGCAAATATATCTGGTGGTGGTAATCTAAAAACATGGAATCCAACACAAATTCAATACCTTTTTGTGCTAGATTCCCGCCTAATTGGTCAACAATTAAAATTTAATAATGCTCAATATCACCTATTATAGGATTATTTATAAATAAAAACCATATTTTCAAGACTTTTTTGTCTCTAATTTGTAAATCCTTGAATTTTGATCTCATATTTCATAAATTTATTAAAGTACATTGAAAAATATGCTTTAATTACACATCAAATGTAATATGGGTTTTGAAAAAATCAAAAACTAACCTAAAAATAACCTAAAAATATTTCAGAAAGAAAAAAACCGTCAATTTATAAAAAATTTTTCCTGAATCAAGACTGTTTGTTGTTTTAATTTATTGAGAATCTTTGTTATTTCGTCGATTGCAACGCTGGATATCCCATAGAACATTTTTGAAAACTCTAAAATGAAATTTTCATGGCTTTCTGAAAAAAATTAAGAAAAGAGATATCCAGGGTTGTATCGACGACTTTTTATTTTATTTTCGTATAATTTTCGCTCAATTTATATTTTGAAATTTTTGACAAACAGTTGGTATTTAACATGGGCTTGATTTGAAACGTCCTTTTTATTTTCTAGGGTTCTAATAATGTGTTCATGATTTTACTAATAAAATAAAACTCTACCCTTTTTTCTCCTTTTTATTTTGGTTTTCTTTTTTAATTATTTAAAAAAAATTTAAAATTTGTGATAATTGTAAATAGATTAAGGCCTATATTTTGTACAACATTAGTTACCATATTGTTACCATAATACACGTAAGGGTAGTTTGTTTTACCGTGTTTTGCTTTTCTGTTTATTTTTTTTTTCTTTTAAAATTGTTATTCAATACACGCATACATTTTTTAACTGTCTAGTTTTTATTCAGTTTGGTCACTCCAGTCCTTCTTAAGAAAAAAAGTTCGGGTTTGTTTTTTTTAGGATAGGAAATATTTTTTCTTTAAAATTTTCTAAATATAGGTGATTTATTGGATGAAAGGAAGGTTCTCGATTGGATGGTACAGCAAAAAATGGACGAAAGTATCGATGATATTGACCGTGAGCAGCTCTTCAAATTGATCGAAACCAAATTCTTTTTAGCAGTCGTATTTTGTGAGTAGTTTATTGCCTCATTTTTTGTTTTTTTTCGATTTTTTTATGCCAGTAATTTTTGTCCAGATGACGACGAAGACCCTGATTACCCAAGAGTTTTAAGACATATCGAGTTGATCGATGACGAAGCGGCTGAATACGGAATTAAAATTGTTAAATGCAATGATAAATTAATGGCTAAGAAATACGGTTATAGGAACCCACCCGGTATATCTTATTTCCGAAAAGGGAAATACATTAATTATGACGGCAAGTATTACGAAACCTAGAAAATAGATGGGAGAAAAGTGTTAAATACCAACTAAACTTGTATTTTTTGTTTTTTTACTTCAAAAAGTTAATTTTATTTTACATTTTAGGAGACATTGATGATGAAGAAGAACTTCTCGATTGGCTTACGGATCCAGCAAATATGGAGTTGACAGAACATATTGAAAGAGTAAATAGAAAAATGTTTAATAAGATACGTCAAACTTCGGATTATGTGGCTGTATTTTTTTGTAAGTGCTGCGTGATGTCAAGTCGGTATCAAATTTTGAATTTTTTAGACAGCGATGACTGCAAGCAGTGTGGAAGAGTTCTGACGGAGATTGAACACATCGACGACGACGCTGACGCCGCCGGTATCGATTTCGTCAAAATCAACGATAAAACTCTTGCCAAAGAGCTCGGAGTATTCGCCCTTCCAGCAGTTCTTTTCTTTAAACTAGGATCAAAAGAACCTGTAATTTACGCAGGTAGACAGTCCAAGCATGCTCAAAAGAAAAATGATGATAAAACTTTTCTTAGGTGATCTTTACGAAGAGAATGATATACTTCAATGGCTTCTGACCCAGAAGGACCCTTCCGGGGATGTCATTGAAGAATTAGAAGGTGATGCTTTATTAAAAGCAATTAACAATGCAGAATCCCTCGCAGTTTACTTTTGTAAGTATTTTAACGGTAGTTTAAAAATAGGTAAATATCATTTTCTTTCACTTAGGCTTCTTTGTAGAGTAAAAAAAATTTTTTTATAGACAGCAGTATTGCATCCAAGCTTGTTAACATAGTAATGATTAACAAGTGCAATTAACAAGTGAATAGATTTTTAGACTGTAATTTTAGAAACCAAGCCTTCCATCTTGGCTTTTTTCGACTTTTTAAGTTTTTCTCGTATCCAGGGAACAAGACTCAGTGTGATCTTTGCAATTCTAAAGCATACCGCAAGAAGGTCAGCAAACATACGGACGACGAAGCGACTGAAGAAAACGATGGTATTTAAACATCAAACTTTAAGACTTTAGATTAGAAAATTCCTTTTTTTTCTCTCATTTTTTTCATAGGTCTATAGGACAATCAGATTCTGTAAGCCACATTTCTGATTGATATTTTATTTTGTTTTTTGACATTTCAAGGGATTAATACACTAATTTTTGCTTTTTTTGAATTTTTTTTTATTTGCTCAATGATTAACACGTAAATCACTTCGCTTCACACACGTCACCTTTTTTTTAGTCTTGAGCAAAAATTGTAAACCTATTAGCTTTGTTCCTACCGCAGTTTGAAACTCCTGGAGCATGCGCATAAGGATTTGGACGTTTTTCAAATTGTTTATCCGTGAAATCTGAAGTCACCTGACCTTTGACGTCCAAATCCTTATGCGCATGCGCCAGAAGTTTCAAACTGCGGTTGGAACAAAGCTAATATTAACCCAAAACACAACAGGATTTCAGCTAAAAAAAGGAGTCTGGAAAAGACCACCTAAAACCGTACTTGGAGGGTAATTCAATAACTACTCATTCAGAAAAAGTGCCAAAAGACTGGGTGATTTTTCCGATAAAATTGTTGGTTCCCTAAACACTTAAAAAGAACACGAACTTTTTTTTAAACCCTTGAAATCAAATATCAATCAACCTTAATTTTCTCTTTTTCAAATTTTAATTTTAAAAAAATTAAACTTTAACTACTTCTAGACAGTAAATTCGATGAATGTGCGCAATGCAAAGATGTTTTGGAAGAACTAGAAAATATCGACGATGATTGCGACCGACATGGAATAACGTTTGTAAAACGAAGGTAAATAAATAATTGTTTAAACAAATAAAAGATTTAACTTATAGGATACAACAATCGCTGACAAATTTGGAGTTTCTGAATTTCCATCTATAGTCTACTTCGAAGATCAAGTCCCGAACGTATTCGAAGGCAATTTTTCTTTTAACTATTAATTATTATCTTTGTTCCAACCGCAGTTTGAAACTGGTTTGAAACTTCTGGAGCATGCGCAGAAGGATTTGCACGTCTAATTTGACGGCAGATGACTTCAGATTTGACGGACAAACCCTTCTGCGCATGCTCCAGGAGTTTCAAACTGCGGTTGGAACGAAGCTATTAAATCTTATAAAATTGTAGGTGATATACTGGAGGAAGAGGAAGTCCTACAATGGTTGATTACTCAAAAAACTGAAGATAGAATAGAACTTATAACGCGAGAAATGCTTGAAGCTATGGTTGAAGACACTCAGTATTTAGCAGTGTACTTTTGTGAGTATTTTACTAACTTTTAGATTTTCAATTAATTTTTTATTTTAGACAAACCTGTGTGTCATATATGCGACGAGATTTTGGAAGGATTGGAGAAGATCGATGATGAAAGTGACGTTTTTGGTATCCATATGGTTAAAATCATGGACCCACAACTTGCGAAAAGATATTCTATAAAGACATATCCGGCTTTGGTTTATTTTAGAAATGGAAACCCTTTGTTGTTTGAAGGTATGTATCAGGGGGAAAACAAAAAACCGAACAAAACGCCCATTTTAACTTCATAAAAGAAGTTATTGTGATACCCTCAACGTCGGGTTTTTGGGGAAGGGTCTTCCAGACCCCGTAGGGTCAATTCGAATATTGATCTTTACCGATCTCAACTTTGTCTGTGGTGCCAACCGGCCGTAGCATTTTTTCCCGGAACATTTGACGGCCAGTTTCCAACCTTGACACATATAAAGTTTTTGAAAAAAAAAACTTCCCCCTTCGTTATACTTGCCCCTCCGTTGTACTTCCCCTCCCTTATACTTCCCCCTCGGTTGTACATCCCCTCCCTTATACTTCCCCCTCCTATATTATTACTTCTCTTTAAGGAAGTTTTCGTTGGAAGCTCTTCAAACTAGTACTTTTTTAGGGGATCTTCAAAATGAGGAGTCGGTTCTAGAATGGTTAGTCGATGACGATAACCGTGAGTTAGCTGACGAAATTGAAGAAGTCAACGCACGGATGTTAGAAAGACTTCTTGACGAATCCTTATTTCTCGCCGTCTTCTTTTGTAAATTGGTTTCCTTTATTTCATACTGTCAATAAAATTGATTCCGTAGATGACGAAGATTGTCAAGATTGCGACGAGTTGCTTGAAGTTCTAGAAATAATCGATGGAGAAGCTGATATGTATGGTAAATATCGTGAATCCGACCTCTTTTGCCTTGGTAGAATTGAAAAATGATTAAATCTTTTTCAGGAATCGATATGGTGAAAATATCAGATCCAGAAGTCGCGCAGAAATACAACATAATCAACACACCTTCTCTAGTCTACTTCAGAAAACGAATGCCGTTAATTTATGACGGTATAAAAACATTTTTGTGATTCCCAAATTAATTTTGTGCTGTAGGAGACCTAACTGACGAAGATAAAGTCTTCTCTTGGCTGACTTCTCAGGATGTTTTCGAACTGAAGAACGAAATAGAAGAAGTGAATCGAAAAATGGTGGACAAGCTGCTCGACGAGAATGAATTTTTGGCCATTTTCTTCTGTAAATATCATGTAAATTATGAATTCATTTTAAATATTTCGTTTAGATGAAGAGGGAGATGCGACCGGCGACAAAGTTCTTGAGCTTCTTGAAAAAATCGACGACGAAACCGAAAACATGGATATCACATTTGTCAAAATGGGCGACACTCGCTACGCCCGAAAGTGGGGCGTCGTCAAACTTCCAGCGGTCGTTTACTTTCGCAATCGTTTCCCGAGCATTTATCGAGGTAAATATCACAGCCTTCTAAATTTTTTTTAACTTTGATAAATTTCCGCAGGGGAATTCACATCTGAAGAAGTCATCCTGGAATGGTTGAAAAAGAACAGATTCAGACAACCAGAATTGAATTTATTTATGTACGCTTTGATCGCCATCATCTCCGCCTTTTTTATCTACACCGGATTCCTAGTTTACGGTTTTCCACAAGCAAGACAGCCAACATGATTACTATTTTAAATGTAGAAACACATTACCAAAGAAGTCCTCATCCGCATGCGCTGCACACAGAAAGGGACCACTCAAACAAGACATCCACACAATTTTTAGTTATCAATATTTGACACCTTGTATAATTTTGTAAATAAATTTTTAAAAAGTTATTGTTTCAGGGTAGTTCAATAGAATTTTCAAAGTGTTCCTTGATTTAATTTTTTTTTTTTTACAAATCCTTAGTCATGTCAGATTTATCTCAATTTTGAAATTCTTTATAATTTTTTTTATAGATATGATGAAATGGCACCTCTGTATATAAATAAAACGAAAATTAGAATAATTTTGTATCAATTATTGTGATTTTAATTTTTAGATCTACGTCCACTATTTTATTCCCGCCCCCAAATTCTTAATTAACAAAATTAATTTCAAATAGAAAATGTTATTTTAAGAAGGAAAAAAAGAAACATGACAAAAAAATTGCATTTTTATTTTGTTGGACATATTTTTAAATAAAATTTTTTTAAAAAATGATGAGTTTTTATCGATAAAAGGGGAAAAAAATTAAACATCTCCTAAACTATTTATCCACAAAAGAAATTCATAGTTAAACTTTCTTTAAATAAAATTTTCATTTATGTCTTTTTCCCCCATATTGCCAGAAGGATTTCGGGTCAAACTGCTAATGAGTTGATAGATTGTATACACAGACTGAGGAGAAGAATAATTTTTGGATTTTCATCTTAATAAAAAAATACTTTCTACACGGGGATTGAACTCCCGACCCCAACATTCACAAGAGAAGAAGTAGATTTTTAGCTTTCTTCGAGGAATTGATATTTTTATATTCCAAATTGGCTTTATTAGCCTTAGGATTATGAAATTCAAATTTCCCTCTTTTTTTAATAATCGGCGGGAGTGGCGGACGCCGGAAAACCACATTAATTCAATTTCTTTAAAAACGACAAACCACACAACCTCCAATACATCAAAAAAACTATATTTTTAATGAAAAATATTCATAATTTTAAAAAAAATCTTACCGGATTAGTACTTTCTATTAATTTTCTTTTAGTTCTTCAGAAACGTCAATTTTATCGCTTCTTATCATAGGTTATCACAGCTAGTGAGGTTGCAGAGAGAAGGGGGGGAAAAAGTTTTTCTTCTCGCATTTTGACGCTTTATTAGTTTAGTTTTATTTTAAGGTAATTATTTAAAATATTATGTTTTTATTAATGTTTTTTTAAATAATAAGGCGTTAATAATTCGTAAATACCCTAAATTTCCGGGCCGGTGGATTCGAAATTGTGAAAAACGTTTTTGCACTCCCTTCGAAAAGGTCAAACTAATTAAACTTTGATCAGATAAATACAAATTTTTTGTTTTCAAAATTTATTTTTTTGATTTCCTCTCTTTTCGATATTTTTGTCTGATCTTTCTTTTTTTATATCGTGCTTGGCACTTCTTTCCACATTTCTTCGCGTTTTCATGATAATGGAACTGAGTTTATTTATACTGTTTACGCCTAAAAAATAACCAATTTTCCAAAATAAAAACCTTAAAAACTAGTTTTTTTTCTCTCGTTTAATTGTATTAGTGATATTTTGAGGTATACATCCATTTTTTTGTGGGTATTCTGATTTTCGTCTTTTGTTCATTTAGTTTTTCTCCTATATTTTGTTCCAATCTTTGAGGGTTTTTTAAAATTTTCGCTTGAGGGAGTTAAAGGCTAAAAAGTGCGCCATGCCCTTTTAAGACCTTTAAATGTCATTCAATCTAAGCTATTTTCTTCACTTGGAAGTTTGAACAATCTTAATCGCATCTTCTTTTCAGATGGTTTTAGTACTTGAAGATCCTCTTAGAGTTTCTTCGCCGATCATCGATGTTTCTACGCTGGAGCCATGGTCAGAAACGAAACCGATTCATATACCGACCCACTACAACATAAACGCCAACATCGATGCGACTCCTTTTCCTCTAAATCAGTCGTTAAACCAAAAAATTGTGTTTTGGTAAGTTTAAGCTCACATTTTTTATCTTTCAAAAGTGTAAAGAACTTTGTGATAGCCAGGATTTTGGTAAGAGAGTGAAAATTTGCTGTTCCTGGATATTTTTTTCTGTTTTAAGAAAATTTTATAACTATTGATGGTCTTAGACCTTTTGCTGTCTTACTCAATTTTCTTGGGCGGGGAGCTTCATTCCTCCTTTTTATTCTGGTTGGTCCACTTGCACTCAAAACTTGTGAATACTTAAAAAATCTAGAAGGTAATAAGTTTCATTTTTTTAGGGAGGGAGACATAACTCAATTAAGAGTTGATGCAATCGTTCATTCAACGAATGAGACGTTTACTGATCGTTCGACTGTAAGCGATCGAATATTATCAAAAGCTGGGCCTGAGTTAAGGCGGGAATTGTTGGAATCTGTTCAAGGTATATTTTTTTTAATTCAACCATTTGATGCCTAAATATTTATTTTCAGATTGTAAAACTGGACATGTGGCCGTCACAGGAGCTTATAATCTTCCAGCTAAATTTATAATTCACACTGTCGGTCCTAAGTACAACATCAAATTTCAAACTGCCGCTGAAACTGCTTTGCACAATTGTTATAAGTAATATCTTTTAATTCTTAGAATTCTTTTATGTTATTAACATTTTTTTTTTCTAGAAATGTTTTACATAAAGCTATTGAATTAAATTTGAAATCGTTAGCGTTATGTGTTATTAATTCAGTTCGTAGAAATTATCCTCCTGATCAGGGTGCACATGTTGCATTAAGTGAGTTTTTGTTTTTTTCATTTGATTTCTTTATTATTCTTTTTTTTTAACAGGGACAATTAGAAAAATATTAGAGCAGCAACTGAATGGAAATATTGGCTGTTTACAAACTATCGTTTTGGCGGTTGAAAGTTGCGACGCTGGAATTTATGAAGTGCTTTTGCCGATGTATTTCCCTCGGTCGCAGAAAGAAGAACTTGCGGCTATTTTGCAGTTGCCTTCCGGAAGGGACTACGGTTTGTACGGTGAACCCGTTTTCCCCGAAAGGCAAATCCGTATTATTGACAATCCGCAACATCAGTTGAATATGAACGGTAAGTCGTAATTTTTAATTTCTAAAATTAGGGTCATAAATATGAATGGTGAAAAAGAAAAACAGTAAAATGTGTCAACCGTTTAATTATTCATGCATTTAGGCTCTTTATTTTTTGGACATATCACTTAAGTTATGTGCCAGATAAATTCAAATTAATGCACAATAACTATGAACAAGGGTGTAGAAAATTGATTATTATTTTTTACTTTCAGCTTAGCGATTTGTTTAAATTTATATTTTTCGCCTATCTCTAGCCATTCTGCCTTTCCGGGACTAATAAATACAAAGCAGTGTGGGCTTTGAACCCACGACCTTTAAAAAAACTTATGAGGTCAAAATGACCCTTGATCTCTACTTCCTGGACATAATTTTGGTCAAATTTTTACCTGCTGGCTACTTATTGTTTTAAAATTCTCTTTGACCATCAAGCTGTCACGGTCTGATGGCCTCTGAAAGGCCTTTTTATTTCAATTTGGCCTTTTCACAATGGCTACTGGTTCTTCTGACAGAAAAGTTAGATCCAAGCAATCTGTGAGATTTAACCCTTTCGAGACTGCGTCTGAAGCCGGATTCTCTACGCTACTAGGGCAGCACTTTTCCCCTCACTTCTCCCTGACCGCTCCCGGCTCCCAGCAAAGCACAGAAAGTGACGAGTGATGCGATCATCACTTAGTTCATTTCTTTCCCAACAGATGGCCAGTTTTTGCATGTCGCTAGCGCCACGGGAAGCAAAGGCTTCCCGCTGGCGCCGCTGGGCAACTATAGTCGCCTGCAGTCTCGAAAGGGTTAAGATCATCACTAAACCATCACCAGCTCATGAAAATTGGACCAAAACTGTATCATTAGAAGTAACGGTAAAATTGGCAGCAGCTCACAAGAAGGCATTGCTGCAAAAGCGAAGGTTGATATCATATTTTTTTAAAAAAGCTTGTTTAAAATAATCATGATAATATGGTACTATTGAATCCTAAAATGACTCCTATTATATCAGACAATTTTATGTTAATAACCTTCTGTCTTGAAATTATTCAAATATTTTAAATAACGTCATCTCTGAAGGGTCAAAATGACCATTGATCACTTGACTCAAGATTGTGTAGATGGCTTTTATTAAAAATGGATCTCGTATGACCAGTGGTCTTTATAAGTTTGTGGCGCCTTCCATACAACCCCAAATTTTGGTCCTTCACCAAAGCTCATAGTACTTCGTGGCGATTGCCAATTTTTGATTAAAAACATTTTACAAAAAAATTCCTCCTTTTAGCGGGTGTGTCACGTTAAAAGTTATCACGTAATTAAGATAGCGTAATCTTTTTTATTTGTCTGTTTCCATTGGGAAACGCAGAAAAGTCATGTTTTGGTTTTTGTAATGGAGGCGACGTCCCATCCGATACGCTCCTAACTAATCCCGTCTTAAAATAAAAAAGGAACTTTTGTCTATCGAGGCTTAACCGCGTTTTGAGTTAAAAGCGTTTCTCGGTACCGTTGCCCCACACTTCCCGTACATTTGACTGACTCTCCAAGGACGAAGCAACCTTTTTTTTTTTGTTAAATTATACGGGGAACGCGGACGCCGTCAGTTTCCAGCATTACGAATTTTTAATCGTGGGCGCTTCATTCGCCTCGAAAACGCCTTTTTAATTCTACCTTATCTCCGGGATTTATAAAATAGGATCAACACTATCAACCACAAACAACTACTCAGGTATTTACACTCTTTTATATTCTCTAAACAACTAAAAATCTTCGTCTTTATGCGCTTTTCGAGTCCAATTATCGAACCATTTTCACGTTATCTCTAGACGAGATAGAACCTTAATAATTTTATTGCGTTTTCACACAATTTTGAATATTTTTCTAGACAATAGCGCAGATTTTACATACCTATCTCAAGGACACTTCAATTTTTTTTAACGTCTGTTATTCTTATCCAAAAAACTGTTTATATTCTGAGTTTTACAATAAAGATACTAAAATTAGTTCTTTAATTTAAGGACATTAATTTTTAAGTAATATTTTTACACGGCGTACTCATCGAAATTGATTTCATTGATCCCTATACATTACGTTGGTGATATTTTTAACTTCCTTAATTAAAAGTAGTTGATTGTTGATTATCTTTGATGATAATTTTAAAATAAAACGAAATAAAGTTCAAAAATGACATTTTTCTCCACTTTTCCTTGTGCATGATTCATTAAATAAATAAATGACGTGACGTTTGTGTGAAGGACAAATGTTGGCGAAGCCTACGTAAAAGCTTTTTTTTTTTAGTTCTGGTGCTTTGTGTTGCACAAAAAAAGTTTAAAAAAAATTAAGAATTTTTCAAAGGAAATAACTCGGCTTTGTTATTATCAGACCTCGGTTCATTCAAGGTTCTATGACCACCATGGTGGTACCGTTCTCCAATCTCGAAATATTGCGAAATTGAATAAAAATTTGTGCGGAAACAAAGTTTTTTAAATTGCATTTAACTAGTTAAGTAGCTAAGAAACCGTAGAAAATGTTGAAAGCTCCTTTAGCAGTTATTCAATAACGTGAGTTTAATAAGTGCCCCGTGGCACACATTTTGTGTAGCTAAAGGCGACATCGTTTAAAATAAAATGGTTTCTGCTCTTCGGTGATAACTTCCGCGCTTCATTTTTTCAATTATGTTTCGGTTCCATCTTTTTTTGGCCATCATGAAGAACAGATACGGCGAGAAATACAAGCAACTAGCCGCTCGTGGTAACGTTTTTCTTTCTTTTTAGAATTTCACAAATTGGCAAAACTGTGGTTTCTCTATTCTGTTTAAAAAAAATTAATGTTATGTACAATTTTAAGCACAAACTGAAGGAAATACTTCAATGTTGTTTTTTTTGATGATTTGAAAAGTCAACGGCCTAATTTTCTTTTCTAATGCGAAATGTAGCTCTTCTTGTTAGAACATTTTCTTGTGCCGTTTTTCATTTTCTTTACGCTGCCCTTTTTATGTGAAAAACGCCCAAAAATCAGCTGAATAGAATTTTAATTGTTGGCTGAAGAACTCTTTAAAAGTTCGAGATTAAAAAGGGTTCCTTGACTTAAAGATCGAAGAAAACTATGTAAAATCTGGATGAAAGACTATTGGGAAAGGATCATACAGGGTGTTCTGGCTAGAAACCGTGAAAAGCTACTGAGAATCCAGTGGGAAGGGAGTTTTTCTACCGAAAGATGAAGACTAATTCCGAAAAATCCTGTTTCCAAGGCGTTTTCTACGCCAAAATATTCAATATAACTCCTTAAAATAGTGTAAAAAGTACTTGTTTGAAGAGCTTCTTACGAAAACTTTCTTAAAGAGAAGTAACAATATAGGAGGGGGAAGTATAAGGGAACGAAAGTATAAAGGAGGGGGAAATATAAGGAAGCGGAAGTATAACGAAGGGAGGAAAAGTTTAAAGGAGGGGAAGTATAAGGGAGGGGGAAGTTTTTTTTTGTTTTTGTCGAAAAATTTTCCAAGTTTTCTTTATTTTCGAAAAATTTTCCAAGTTTTCTTTATTTTCGAAAAATTTTCCAAGTTTGTTTTTTTGAACAAATTTCGATGATTTTTCAAGAAATTTTAAGTTTTTTTTGTCAAAAAATTTTCCGAGTTTTTGTTTGAAAAATTTTCCGGGTTTTCTTTTTTTTTTTTGCGATTTTTTTAATTTTATTTTTTTAAGTTCTTTTTTTCGAAAATTTTTCTAAGTGTCAAGGTAAAAATAATGGGCTCTTTGGCCTACGGATGTGCCTCTCGTAATGTGTAGAAGTCTGAAATTTCTACCTACTTAAAAAGTACTGGTTTGAAGAGCTTCCAACGAAAACTTCTTTAAAGAGAAGTATCTATATAGGAGGGGGAAGTATATGGGAGGGGAAGTATAACGGAGTGGGAAGTATGTGGGAGGGGAAGTATAACGGAGGGGGAAGTATAACGGAGTAGGAAGTATATGGGAGGGGAAGTATAAAGAGGGGAAAGTATAAGGAAGGGGAAAGTATAACAGAGGGGGAAGTATTAGGGAACGAAAGTATAAAGGAAGGGGATGTTGTAGGGAGGGAAATTATAAAGGAGAATTTTCCAAGTTTGTTTTTTGATTCCAAAATCTGGAAAAAGTGGCGATTCTCCGCTCATAGACTGTTGGAAAAGAGGGTTTTTCTTTGACAAAAGACGGTGGGAAACGCCCTAAAATCAAGTGCGAAGGGTGTTTTTAGACTAAAAATGATCACGAAACCTTTCACAATTCAAACCCATCATGTTTTTGAGAGTGGGATACTTCAGACTTTCTTATGACATCAATGTCGAGTGGATGTTTCGAAAAATTTTGAATCGAATTTTCTTATCTTACCCGAAATACGTGGTTATTGAACTTGAAACTCGAGTTTGTTGATTATTCCTTTTGTTTATCCCTTCAGTTAATTCCGTTTACGTTGTTTTCATCGAGGGACATGTTTTTAAAAAGTGTGATTTGAAAAGGCTGGAAATTTTTCATTGACGTCTTCAGACTTCTGATTAAAAAAATTAAGATTTCTGTTTAAAGAGCGATGGCCTATCAATATAAAAGTGAGTTGTAAATTGGTCGTCAACCGAATTCGATCTCCCAATCATCACGCTATCGTTCGTGTTGAAAATCATTTCCTTTATTTTCCACGTTTCTTTTCAAAAATCGAAATAAGTAATATAACTAAAAGGATTTGAAAATAAAATTAACGTTTTTTCATTTATAATTTGATTTTTTTTTTTTCTATCTTTTTTAGAAGACGAAGGATACGTGATAGATCTTTCTAGTCACTTTGATACCATGACTGACACATCGTTCACCCAAATGCAAGGGGATTTGGATCAGCAGAGGCTTCTTGGTGAGAGACCCGTGCCTTCTGTTTACCCAGTTATTTCCAAGGAGATACACAATCAAGAAAGGTAAGATTTTTTAACTTTTACTTCCACTCCGTTATACTTCCCCTCCTTTATACTTCCCCCCCGCTATACTTCCCCTTTTTAATACTTCCCCCCGTTTTACTTTCCCTTTTTAATACTCCCCCCCCCCGTTATACTTCCCCTTTTTAATACTCCCCCCGTTGTACTTCCCTTTTTTAATACTTCCCCCCGTTATACTTCCCCTTTTTAATACTTCCCCCTCCTATATATTTACTTGCTCTTTAACGAAGTTTTCGTTGGAAGCTCTTCAAACTAGTACTTTTTTTTTTTCAAAATAAATTTAGAAACCAAAAAAGTTAATTTTTATAATTTAGTAAAGTCAAGCAGGATGTGTAAAATTCGTCAGGGTTGAACTCTTTTCTAAAATTTTCTGCCTGTCGTTTGTATCTGATTTTTTGTATTTCCTCTCTAACTTTTTTTTAAAACTCTTTCATGAAACTTATACGATAAAATCACAATGTGATTCTCATTTATAAATAATATTTAATAATTATTTATTTTCATCTTAGAATTTTGTGGTCTCGTTCACTATTGGCTGTAAAAGCCGTAAAGAACGGCTGTAAAAGAACGTAAAGTTCTCATCCTTTGAGTTCTGCTGTAGCCAAAAATGCAATAGGTATATTTTGAAAAGAAATCTACTTAAAAAGAGAAGGAAAAAGCTAATCTCGGATTAAAGTAGTTTTAGATTTAAGACGGTAGATATGTAATAGTTTTAAACCAAATCAATGTTTTGTGTGCTCTTCCATCTTTACATTGAATTCGCCTTCTCCGGATTTTTCATTCAAATGGTTTTGATTTAACCGACGTTCACTGTACCTATTGTCTAATTCTCCTATTTGATTTGATGCTGTGGGGATGGCTGGGAGTTAGATCAGCTGGGCGCAATAGTTTTGATTTCAATACGAAGTCAAGGTGTTCGAATTTTTCCTGGGGAAAATCTTTTGATTTTGACATTTTTCCTAACATTTTCTGAGCTTAATTGGGGAAAAACTGGCGATTTGCGCTGGAAAGTAATCTACCTTTTGGACCCTACTGTCTTTATTTTTATTGTTTTTTACCATTTTCGTCTTTTTTCCCTAAAAAATTCCAGTTTTGCTTTTTTTCTTGTTCGGTTAGGACTTCTTAAGAAATTACCATCCTCAAGCGTTCTCTGCCTTTTTGTAGACAATGTAACTACCTAATTCCTTTTAAAAACAAGAAAAGAACATAGTTCAATTTTTATCTATATCGATGAAAAAAAATGTATTCATTTTTTTACCTTATTTGCACTGAAAAAGAAGACGCGTATGGTCAGTTACTGCGCCGCCGAATAATTTTATACGCTTACACATCGTCCCCCTCTTTCGCAGCGGCCGCGGATGTCTCTCCCCCGACTCTGGGGTATCTTGTTGATTAGTTCATCTGACTTCAGTCGAGCCGTGGCAATATAGTTACCCGAAAATAAACTAATTTAACGAAAAAAAAAAAAAGTTTTCTATCAATTTACCACTTTTTTATTTTTATTGCATAACAAACATCGTTTATCTTGTAATCATCTTGTATTTCATTATTTTTATTGTGTAAAATGGAAGTTATATGCCCTAGTCAAAACCAAAATTCAGCACCTCCTCTCTCAGAAGAAGAATTGAGGTATTCTTTATTTTATTGTAAAAACTTCTGTGTTTATAAACCTTTTTCTACTTTCTAATGACATAACAGCACCTTAAATACACGTGGCCTATTACTTTACGTTATTTTATATAAATACTTAATTTTTTTTTTTTATTTCAACTTTTGAACTCGATTTGAAGAAACTGTGTCAAGGATTCTGTGATCTCGACTTTTCAGGTGTGAAAAAGAAAGTTGATGCGATATTGTTTATCCGATTGTTTTTCCCTTTAAAAAAATCAGGGCGCTTTCTCATTTTAAAATTGAACAATTGAATTTTGCTTCGTCGAAATCCTTGACCGAAAGTAGTTTTCATTCGTATGTTGACTTAAAAAACTCAAGATTTTTTGCGTTCTTTATTTAGAGATAAACATCTTCCTTGTTAGAAAAGAAAAATACCGTTTAAAATTTCGTCTTACGCAAGTTGCAATTAACTTGAAACCAATTTAAAAGAGGTTATCTTTTGTGTTCTGCAATTAGAAGAAAATCGTTAAATAAACGATATCTCTTTATGTTGCTTGCACTTTCGAAACTCTTTAGTACACCTTAAGTTTTAATTTTCAGTCATTTAGTTGAGTTTTTAAACGTTCCTGTAGAAACCTGAACGCGTCTTAGTATGCCACCAAGGGGAGGTTTAAAAATGGGCGCACAGGCGTGTGTTCTCTCACTGTCGGTTCTGCCTGTTGTAGACGGGTTTTTGAAAGCCGGATTTTTCATAATTTCAACTTTTTAGTTCACTAAAGGTTAAAACTCAGTTTTTGACAAGTCTAAACTGGTTTAAAAGCATCGTTTTCTTGACCTTGAGAAAAATCCGTAAGTAATCCGTCAGGTTAATTTTTCTAGGTATACTATTCAACTTCCGTCTTTTTGTTTGTTTTCCCATCGTTTCTTTTGAAAGTTCAAAAAAGAAAAATTTGCGTCTAAAAACAAAGAGTTTCCTGTTTATGCCCTTGGTGAACAGTTTAGTTGTATTAGTTTTAATCTATACTTGAATCACCCCCCAATATGAATTACGTAGTTTCTATTTTTAAATAAAAATTATGTTTGATTTTCAGATATGAGAGACTTTTAAGGCGTGCGAAAACCGAAGATCTTTCTGAAGTCTCTGGAATCGGTTGCCTCTATCAAAGCGGGGTCGACCGTTTTGGCCGCCCGGTCATCGTCTTTGTCGGAAAATGGTTCAAATTCAAAGATATCAATTTAGACAAGGTAAGCGTTAAAATTAGGGTTAACACTTTTTTATCTTCAGTTAAGTCATCAGATCAAAATAAAACTGCCGATGGCAATAATTTAATTGATTTTTATTGCAGGCTTTATTGTATTTAATATACCTTCTAGACCCTCTCGTCAAAAGCGATTATGTCATTACTTATTTCCACACAAACACTTCTAATGCAAACTACCCATCGCTTGCTTGGCTCAAGGAAGTCTACAACATTCTTCCTTACAAGTATGTCCATATCAACCGAAAAAAAAGTAAAACTAATTTCTTTCTTTTTTTAAAGGTATAAAAAGAACCTAAAAGCATTCTACATCGTGCATCCTACCTTTTGGACTAAGGTTTGTTTTAAAAAAATTTAAATTTTTAATAATAAATTTTAATAATTAATAATAATTTTAGATGATGACTTGGTGGTTTATTACATTTATGGCCCCTGCGATCAAACAGAAAGTACAAAGCTTGCCTGGAGTTGAATATCTTTATCCGGTCATACATCCCAACCAATTAGAGATCCCTGCATTCATCACCGAATATGACATGACTGTAAATTTTATTTTATTTTATTCTTCTCTTTTATACATTTTTTTACAGATAAACGGTCTAAGATATTACAACCCAAGTTCAACCTAAGAAGTGATCCTGTTCTAATTATTTATAGACTTAAACCGCTGTGAGGAAAAAAAAATTTAAAAAACAATCAGTATTTAAAGTGTCAACTACTTTATAATATTTAATCAAATAATCTTAAATTTTTTTTGACTAAAACTCAAAAAGTTGTTACATTTTTAATACTAACATCATTAGTTTAAAAAAAATATTGTTATTATTTAACTGTTAAAAATGATTGTTAGCATGCATTATAAAGTTTTTATTCTTTAAAAATCCCACTGTTAATCAAATTTTAAAACGTTTTAGGATGTTAGTTGCTTTAGATCTTATTGTGTTCAAATACCTTCCTTTAAATAAATAAATGAATACATTTTTTAAAATTAATCTATTTTTTATTTTGGATTAGTCTCGCTTGCTATCGTTTGAGCCTTAAATCTATTTTAAAAGAAATCAAAATTTTGCTTTGTGCATGTACAATATTAAACCACATACATGTTGTATAAAATTACGTATATGAAATACGCATACCTAGTCGTAGTTTAAAGTACAAATTAGTGGATTTTTTTGTTGATCAAAAATTTAATTTTGGATCAAAACTCCACTGTATTTAAAAAGAATTAAAAAATATGTATTATACGTGTTCTTCCTTTTATTTTTATTGGTCTAGAAACCATTTTTAGTATTTCATTTAAAAAAGGGATAAATAATAAGACACCATGTTCTAAATGTTGACCTTATTAGAGATAAATTTGTTTTTCGCACGATAACATCCTTTTTGTCATAGTGGGAAATGTTAGCGGTCATTTTGTAAGTTGTTGTTGTCGCTATTGTAATTTTAAGTACTGCTTAGTGAAAAGATTGTTAATAATAATTATTTTATTCTTTTTTGTTGTGCCAATGTCAAAAAACGAATTGCTATTCCACAGCGATCACTAAGTAGGTCCTTAAATTACAGTGTAATATTGTTAATCAAATTTATTGATTTTTTATTTATTTGTTCAATTTTATTGCAGTGGAGAGGAACCTTTCGACTTGTGTTTGTTAAAACTAAAATAATCATGCAATAATAAAATTTGATATTGTTATGATTGTGTATTTTATTATTATGCTCCTGAATGGTTTTTCATAAAAACAAAAACACTTCGTGTAAGAGATACCCCACCTCGCAAAAATCTTTCTGCAGCAGCCAGAAAAAGTTATGATATCAACTTCCCTACCCTCTGATGTACACTGAAGAGGAAGATGTAGTGCACGTTCTCCCGTTTTCAAAGCTCCCCTTGGCGGTGTCCCGAAATGCTTTTTGTCAGGGATAACACGTTTTTAGGAATGTTAAGAATACTGAGGGAGGAAGCCTCTTATCAGAAATTTTAAGGATTTCAAAGTACCTAATCGATAACTTATCATCTAACAGGTAGATGAGTAACTAATCAGTAATCATTGATTAGTGATTCTAACTAATCAGTAGTCATTGATTAGTGATTCTAACCAATCAGTAGTCATTGATTAGTGATTCTAACCAATCAGTAATCATTGATTAATGATTCTAACTAGTCAGTAATAATTGCTTAATGATTCTAACTAATCAGTAATCATTGATTAGTGATTCTAACTAATCAGTAATCATTGATAAATGATTCTAACTAATCAGTAATCATTGATTAATGATTCTAACTAATCAGTAATCATTGATTAATGATTCTAACTAATCAGTAATCATTGATTAATGATTCTAACTAATCAGTAATCATTGATTAATGATTCTAACTAATCAGTAATCATTGATTAATGATTCTAACTAATCAGTAATCATTGATTAATGATTCTAACTAATCAGTAATCATTGATAAATGATTCTAACTAATCAGTAATCATTGATTAATGATTCTAACTAATCAGTAATCATTGATTAATGATTCTAACTAATCAGTAATCATTGATTAATGATTCTAACTAATCAGTAATCATTGATTAATGATTCTAACTAATCAGTAATCATTGATTAATGATTCTAACTAATCAGTAATCATTGATTAATGATTCTAACTAATCAGTAATCATTGATTAATGATTCTAACTAATCAGTAATCATTGATTAATGATTCTAACTAATCAGTAATCATTGATTAATGATTCTAACTAATCAGTAATCATTGATTAATGATTCTAACTAATCAGTAATCATTGATTAATGATTCTAACTAATCAGTAATCATTGATTAATGATTCTAACTAATCAGTAATCATTGATTAATGATTCTAACTAATCAGTAATCATTGATTAATGATTCTAACTAATCAGTAATCATTGATTAATGATTCTAACTAATCAGTAATCATTGATTAATGATTCTAACTAAACAGTAATCATTGATTAATGATTCTAACTAATCAGTAATCATTGATTAATGATTCTAACTAATCAGTAATCATTGATTAATGATTCTAACTAATCAGTAATCATTGATTAATATATTTAACACTTGTAAACAAGCTGTACTTTTTCCGCTTTCGGTTGGGTTTTGCTTGGCGCACCATGTTCCTAGATTGTACAGGGTTTTTCGGCCAGGAAACCCTTATTGCACAGGCATTTTAGTGGTTTTTCTGGTTTAAAAACCAAAAATTAACAGGTTTTCGACCATAATTTTCTGCCATTTTGGTCTAACAGTCAAAAACTCAAAAATATTGACTTTCTGCTAGAAAAACCTCTTATACTATTTATGGTGGTTTTTCTCAATTTTATCGTAAATTGACAGTTCCCAAATTCAAATTTTTTTTTGCCGCATATTTATTTCTAAGAAATCACCTTCTCCCATTTTTTGATCAGAAAGAAAATTGTTGTGCTGTTGGATAACATGTCGACAAAACAATGAGAAGGTTGTGTTTCACATGATATTGATAACTGTGATAACAATTTAAATCAATTTTTTTCAATTTTCCAAATAAAATGAGACTCTGTGAAAAAACACTAAGAAATGTTAAACTTTTTAAAAATCTCTATGCTGTACAATCGAGATCGTTGTCCTCAAAAGACGTTAGACAGAGTTTTCTCGATTTTTTCCAGTCGCAAAATCATGAATATATTCGGTCCAGCGCTGTTAGACCCTTTAATGATTCCACTCTGGAATTCGTAAATGCCGGAATGAATCAGGTATAACTCAAGAAGAAGCTACTTAACTTCATTTTTATTTTTGTAGTTCAAAAATGTGTTTCTTGGCTTAGCATCAGCTCCTGCCAAAAGAGCTGTTAACAGCCAAAAATGTATCAGAGTTGGTGGAAAACACAACGATTTAGACTGCGTCGGATACGATACATATCATCATACATTTTTCGAAATGCTGGGAAATTGGTCTTTCAATGACTATTTTAAAGTAAATTTCTACCTGTTGCATTTGTTTTATTGAATTTTTGTGACCAGGAAGAAGCTTGTGAAATGGCATGGAAACTCATCACATCGTCGCCTTTTTCTTTATCCAAAGATAGACTCTACGTAACATATTTTGGTGGAGATGAAACCCTCGGGATTTCCCCCGATTTGGAAACGAAGGAAATCTGGAAGAAAATTGGGTTTGTTTAATAGTAAACTTAAATTTTTTATGTATATTTAGTGTGCCTGAAAATCGAATTCTTCCTTTTGGTACTAAGGATAATTTTTGGGAAATGGGGATGACTGGCCCATGTGGACCTTGCACTGAAATCCACTATGACCATCTTGGTTCTAAACCGAGGCCTCAACATGTTAATTCTGGTTTAGAAAATCTTACAGAACTCTGGAATATCGTCTTTATTCAATATAAAAGGTATATATACTAAATTTTGATTTTTTTAAAATGAGATTTTTTTAGAAATGATGATAGTACTTTGACTCCTCTTAAAGAATACTTTGTCGACACAGGAATGGGATTTGAACGTTTAGTTGCACTTATGCAATCAAAATCATCAAATTATGACACAGATTTATTCTCTCCTTTATTCAAACAAATAGAAAAGGTTTTATTTAACAAGTTTTTCCCTTAAAAAACCATTTTTTCAGTACACAAATAGAAGTTATTCAGGAAAATTTGGCTTGGAGGATAATCAAAATGTGGACACAAATTATAGAATTTTGGCAGATCATGCCAGAATGATAACTTCTTCGCTAGCCGACAATATTTTCCCTGACGAAAGCCACAGTTTGAGGCGAGTCATTCGCAAGTCGCTGATCGTTTCTGAAAAACTTTCCCGTCCAAACGCGCTTGATTTGGTCATAGATTTGACCAAAGTTGTTGGCGAAACAATTGGACATTTCTACCCCGAAACCATCAAAAACATCCATCAGGTATAAAAAATTGAACTTAAACTTTTTAAAATCTTTTTTAGACAGGATTAGTTCTAAAAGAAGAATTTGAACTTTGGAAAGAAGTGGAATCAACCGTTAAAGAAGACTGGAGTCGAATCGTCAAATCAAATCCAGCGTTAAATAAACTTAACGACGTTCAAAGCATTGGACTTATAGGAGCCATTAAAGAATTAGATAATTTTAAACAAACAATTTTAGAACCATCCTTAGCTTTAACATTATACGAACGATTTGGACTTAACCCTCAGTTAATAGAAGAAGTTGCCTCAATAAAAGGTATAACCAACATTTTATTTATTGTTTAACTATTTGTTCATTTTAGGTTATAAATTTGATAAAAATCGCCTTATCCATGATATAAATGAACTTAAAAGAATAAATAAATTAGCTCTTTATTCTTCTGAGCTTGATGTTTCAAATAAAGATTTAGATTCTCTTCGCCACTTTATGCCTACAGACGATACTGAAAGATATTCAGCAAACAAATCGATCAAAGCTAAAATATTACATGTCATCAAAAAATCAGATCGTATTGGAATTTTATTGGATAAAACAAATTTTTGGACAAGTTCCAAAGGAGATAATGACCTCGGTGTTATACATTTTGAAAATTCCGACGATAAAATTGTGATCGATAATGTCGTTCGATATGGAGATTATATTCTTCATTTTGGAATTTACCCAATATGGTCTGTTTAACTATAATTTATATCTGAACTTCATTTTTGTTTAGTGAAAATTTGATTGGAGCTTCAGTTCGTTTAGAAGTCGACGAAAAACGCCGAATGAATCTTGCAAGAAATGTAACAGCATCTCATTTATTGACAAAAGCGATCAGCACAAAGTTTTTTCCTCATATTAAACTTTTTGTTAATACAGAACATAATTTGACACTTAAGTATAAGTTTTATGGGCAAAATCTTTCAGAAGGAGGTACTTTTTTCTTAATATTTTGATAATTAATTTGACTTTTTATTTTAGAATTCATGCTTTTTGAATATCTGGTCAACAAAGCTATCAAAGATGAGATTGAAATCAATTCTTCATACATTTCCAGTAAAAATATGTTTGGCTCAAAAATCGACCTTCCAGTCATCGTTAGCCCAGAAAGCCAACATTTCCCCGTCATTCAGTTTCCAGGATGTCAAAGGTTTTTTTTTTCCCAAACTATTGCTCAATAACAAATTAATTTGTAGAGAAATCTCTTTTGGGCCGAATGTTCCAAATTCGAAAGATGTTGGAGAATTTTGCATAACAAACATCGATATAAATAAAAAGAAACATGAATGTATCATAAAATGTTTAACTGGACCTAATGTTTCTTTAGCCTACAATAAAACTTATGAATTATTGAATTCTTTCTACACGTTAAACGAGAATTCTGAAGTATTTTGTTTTTATTTTATGTTTATTGTTATATTTCTTATTTTTTTAGGTTAATTTAATAAATGCAGCGATTTCTGAAGCCAAAAATCTAGCCCTCAATAATATGGTTCCTATGTCGCTTCGTATAGAATTAAACCATTTAGTATCAAATTTAAGTTCTGTCAGCAAAAAGAAGATTGCGTAAGATTCAAGTTGAATTTTAAATATTTAATTTAATTTTTTATAGGGAAAATCAAATAAATGAAATGAAACTTATTGTCGAGAAATGTAAAGAAAGCGATAAGAAAGTTGTTCATTACGTCGGTGAAAATGTCGAGTTGGAAAAACTAACCCGATTATGTCCAGATTTGCCCGTTATGTTGTTTGCATTTAACAATGGGAAAATATCAGCTAGATGCTGTTCTCCTAAGGTTACTAAACTTTTTGTTTATTTAAAATATAAGTTTTATTTCAGAAAGGCGACATAAAAGCTAGCGAATGGATGAGTAAAGTAGCAGAAAAATTGGGTTCTCAGCAAATTCCGCTCAAAGGCCACGATCCTGATCATGTCTCATCTTTGAAACCTGTAAAAATTCATAAACAAAAGCTGGACGAGATTATCTCGGAAGTGAAACAATTTGCTCTAAATGTTTCCGCCGATTATTATAAAAAATAATTTTTTTATGATTAATATTGTATAATAACTAGTCATTTTTTCATCAAAATATCAATTTTTTTTTCTAATCTTGTTTATTTCATCTAAGCTTAAAAAAAAAATTCTAAAGTGACTTCCAATAATTTTTTTGTCTTGATATAATGTCGATTGATTTGTAGAACCAGACTTGATACCTAACGTTTTTTTGGCGAGAATCCCAGTTTTCTGGGGGGTTTTTCAGTCTTTAGCAGTTTATTGGAGAGGAAAAAAAAGCAGTTTAGTGGCCAAAAACGCCTTTTTTTTTGGCAGTTTTGTGGACAAAAAGCACCCTTTAAGTGGCCAAAAACGCCTTTTTTTGGCTCTTTTAGGCAGTTAAGTGGCCAAAAACGCCTTTTTTTGGCTCTTTTTGGCAGTTTAGTGGCCAAAAACGCCTTTTTTTGGGCAGTTTTGTGGACCAAAACTCCCTTTTTTGCTGTAAAGTGGCAAAACGCTTTTTTTTTTTTTTTTTTTTTTGCAGTTTAGTGGTAAAAATGCCTTTTTTTTAGGCAGTTTAGTGGCAAAAAACCCCCTTCTTTTTGGCAGTTATGTGGACAAAAACACCCTTTTTTGGCAGTTATGTGGACAAAAACACCCTTTTTTTTTAAGTGGCCAAAACGCCTTTTTTGGCAGTTTTTTTGGACAAGAAACACCCTTTTCGGCAGTTTAGTGGCCAAAAACACCCTTTTTTTGCTGTAAAGTAGCCAAAAACGCCTTTTTTTGGCAGTTATGTGGACAAGAAAAGCCCTTTTTTAAGTGGCCAAAACGCCTTTTTTGGCAGTTTTTTTTTGCACAAGAAACACCCTTTTTGGCAGTTTTTTGGACATGAAACACCCTTTTTTTGGCAGTTTAGTGGCCAAGAACGCCTTTTTTTTGTCGACAAGAAACGCCTTTTTTCCATCGTTTTTTTAGCCAATAAACACCCTTTTTTGGCACTTTTGTGTCTAAGAATGAAGAAAAGGACTTTTTTGGACAAAAACACCCTTTTTGAGCGTTTTTCAAATCAAATAAAATGGGAATATTTTCGTTTTCCCTCCGTGGGAAAACAAATCATCCGGCAACACTGCGAACAATCTGAGAACAGTGAACACTAACGACATAAAAGTAAACTCACTAAAGTCCAAACAGAACAAGCGTTTTTCTGGTGATTCGCGATGGCCGAATATTTGGCGTCGATTTTCGGTACCGAAAAAGACAAGTAAGTCTCAAATCATCCATTTAAATATATTATTTATGTATTTTAATATAGGGTCAACTGTTCGTTTTACTTCAAAATCGGAGCTTGCCGGCATGGAGATCGATGTTCGAGAATTCATAACAAACCCACTTTCAGCCAGGTATAAAATAAATAATAATACATATATATATTATATTAATATATAATATTATGTATATATTATTTCTCTAATCTTCAATCATTTTTTAAAGACTGTATTACTCCAAAATTTGTACGTCAACCCTCAAAATTCTGCCAAGTCGGCTGACGGATCTCACTGTGAGTATAAAAACCAAAGCTTTTCATTATATTATTTAACTTTTTAATTTTCATTATTTAAATTATAAATATATTGTTTTCAGTGGTGAGTAATGTATCTGATGAAGAGATGCAGGAACATTATGATAACTTCTTTGAAGATGTATTTGTCGAATGTGAAGATAAGGTAAATATATAATCTTAAAAATAATATCTATATAATTTATTTTTAGTATGGTGAAATTGAAGAGATGAATGTTTGTGACAACCTTGGTGACCATCTTGTCGGAAATGTTTATATTAAGGTAACTATTTTATTGTTTATCTTATCAAAATAATGAAGTTTCATTTTAGTTTCGAAGGGAAGAAGATGCCGAAAGGGCTGTTAACGATTTAAATAATCGTTGGTTTGGTGGTCGCCCTGTTTATGCCGAATTGAGCCCAGTCACTGACTTCAGGGAAGCCTGTTGTCGTCAATATGAAATGGGGTTTGTCTTTTCTGCTTAATAAAAATTCTTTTCTAAGTTATATTGCAGAGAATGCACTCGGAGTGGATTCTGCAACTTTATGCACTTGAAGCCTATTTCTAGAGAGCTCAGGAGGTATTTGTACAGCCGTAAAAGAAAAGGTGGCGGCGGCGGCGGAGGAGGAGGCAGAAGGTATAAACTAATTGTTTTTCTACTTTTTTTATAATCATATTATTTTTTAGGTCTAAAAGTCGAAGTCGAGGTCGTTCTCGTTCGCCTAGAAGATCTCGCGACAAAAGAAGATCACGATATTAACTTTAATTTATTTTATTTTTAAAATATTTTCTTCAGACATAATTCATAATAAATGCCCCTCCCATCATTAAAATTCCTAGTATTTTCTTTTTTAATATTTCAACGTTTACTTCTACTTTTTTCACTGGCTTCATGTTTTTGTAAATGTTACCCTTAAAAAAATGCATTAAATTATCAATAAAATTTTATACATACTTTTATTCCATTTTCTTTTAAAAACTGTATTGTTTTTTGTTTTGGGTTAGGAATTTTCCGACATACGTTGAGGTGGAAGCGACGATAGTTTTCTTTCCGATTTCTTTACAGTGTGATGCCATTTTGGCGTAAAAGGCGAAAATCCCAACGATTTTGATCCATGTGATGTCTTCAGCGATGATGGTTGAAGCTATTTTTTCAAAAGTGGGATAATTGAAGTTTTCAGCATATCGTTTTACAATTTTGTCTAGGAAAGCGCATTCAATTTGTTTTATTGCTTCATTCTTTACATGAAAATCTTCAGAAATGACGCTTTCATCTCCGAAGTAATAGCGAATCACGTTATCCGTCAGGATATTGCTTTCATCCAGAATAGCATCAATTAATTCGCCGTCTTCCCATTTTTCTAATTTTGGTTTATTTAGAAGGAACTTATTTTTCATTTTTACTGCTTTACATAAAGCTTCCCAGTCCACATCATTTAAATAATCTTCTCTTTCATTCACTTTAGCTTTGATATTCACACTCATTATAAAATGCTGATTATTTTTTTTAACAAACAATATTAACAATTGAATAAAAAACACATGATTTATCTTAAACTATATTTTTTAACATTTTGATCAATATAATGGAACAAGCAATAATTCCACTACAATTTGACTTTTTTCAACGAAATTATGCCATTGATTTTAAACTTTTTGTTACAGAATTGGGCTTTTAAGTAAATATGTAAGCATTACAAAAATTGAAAAGAAAAAAAAACTACGCGGCAAGCGGGGAAATTTTAAGGATTGTTGGGAATTCTATGTAGACTGTTAACATAACAATATGAGAGGTTTCAAGTTTGTTGGAGAAGTCAAGATTGTTTTTATTGTAAGATCAGTAATTTTACAAATTTTATGTTTGGTTTTTTGTGATTTTGGTGAATATGTCGTTTAACACGACACATGGCCTGCAAGATAAAGCCGACGATGGTTTTAGTTCTAATCCTATTCTTCTTTTGAAGGTGTGTTTTATGGTCTTTTATTACTTTTTTATGGCATTATTTTCATTCAGGTTAATTATCCTTCGTCGTCAAAATATGCTGAGAATCAAGTAAATTTTACGATTGATCAAGATGGGATCTCGAACTCGATTCTCGATTGTAATGAGCCATTGAGCGAGCAAAATATTGAAATATGCGACAAAGAGACATCCTCGTATCCGATGCTGTTGCTTCACAGCGATATCGCTCAGCAGGAAATCGTGGAAACATCGGTCGACCCTAGATCGGTTTTTAGCAATTTTCTTTTGCGTCTTTGCCGAAAACAGATCTCTGCACTGTCTCCGCCAAAGATTTCGACGATGTCGCCAACGCTCCTGAATCTACGGTCACCGTTTCCTCCGTTGAACATCAAGTCGACCATTTAATCGTAATCCAATCATATTCATGTTCATCTACATTATAAAATTTCAGGAAAACGAAGATCATTCCAAACAAGACCAAATAATACAAGAAATTAACACAATCGAAAATGAATATTTAGAACGCCAAATTTACCGTCAGTAAAAAAATAAATTCACAACAATCTCAACAGCTTTATTTTTAGAATTGGAAGGAAATTCAAGTTCAGAAGACGATGGAGATGAAGTCTGCAAAGTTATTTACGATAAACCTGTCGTTTGCCGAGCTAGAGGGACCCTCCCTAGACAATATCTTTATCTTGATTATCCTTCAAAAAATAAAACTTTAAGAGACAGTTAGTTTATTTAAAATATTAATCATTAATTAATTTTTTTCAAACTTCAGATTTAGGAGTATTTCCAATAAAATTTTACCGAAAAAGACTTTATTTGGGCCAATGGAGGGCATTTTGGTTGATTCCGAGGAGACATCTGAAGACTTTAAATTATTAGTTATAATGGATGAGGGTGTCAAAAAATTAGATGTCTCTAATGAAAGTAAGCGAGTTTAGAATCTAAAATTTTGATAACTCTAAATTTTTAGATTTGAGTAACTGGATGAGGTATGTGCGAGCAGCAACAAATCGTGAGGAACAAAATGTCAGTGTTTATCAACATGGTCGTAATTTGTATTTCCGAACAATACGAAGAATTGCCCCAGATGAAGAACTTAGAGTTTGGTACGACCCTGACTACGCCAAACTAAGAAACCTCCACAGTTTCATACCTCCTAAAAAGAAACAGAAACCTCTTCTTTTAGTCCGACCTATTCAAAATTTAGACATCAATAAAAAAGATGAAAAAAGGTTTTAATATTCTATTTTGGACGAAAACTATTTTGTTTTTTAGAGAATGGAAATGTTCGAGATGTAACTGTACTTTCAGTAGTGCCACCCTTCTTAATTTGCATGTTTTAACTCATGCTGCGGACAATATTGAAACTGAAGGCCTAGAAATGACTTCAGATTGTCTCAATCAAGAAGAAGTATATCTAACTTATCATTTTTTTTAAAATTTAATTTTTCTTAGTTGGTTCAATTACATAATGAAAGTGAGCACATTTGTAAACAATGTTCGACATCATTTTCCTCAGATTCCGATTTGAAAAATCATTTGTCCACCCATGGTTGGTATTCTTAAAAATTTTGTTGAAACTATAATTTTTTTCAGATCAAACAGTGGAAAATAAAGAAAATACATGTCAAACATGCTCTAAATCTTTTTCGACGAATTCAGGGTAAAGAATCACCTCAAAAAGAATATTTGTAATCCTGGAAAATCTGAAGAATGTTCCACCGAGCAAGAGGTGAATATTTAATTTAATATTATAATATTAAAAAAATTTTAGTCTTCCCAAAAGGCTGAGAAAAATCTTTTATTTGTAAAGAATGTTCAGAGACGTTTACTAGTAACACGGCATTGACTCGCCATATGAAAACTCATGGACGTAAGTTTTTTTTTTTTTTTTTTTTTTTTCTAATATTCTTTACAGCCCAGAAAATATTTGAGTGCCCCATTTGTAAAAACGTTTTGTAAGTGTTTTACTTTTGAAAGATCACATCCATAGACATGCTGTAGATGGAGTATACAATGCCCACATTGCTCAAAGGTTTATTATTATTTTTATTTTTTTATTATTAATGATATTTTTAGGAATTCCAGAGGTATAAACCAATAAGAAATCATATAAGAAGCTACCACAGCAAAAAACATGTATCTGCCATATTTGCAATAAAGCTTTTTCAAGTAATGAAAAACTTAAACTTCATCATTTACGGTTGTAGTTTTTGTTTAAAATGTTTTATTTTATTTTTTTTACTAGGCATTCGGATCATAGAAACTTTTCTTGTTCGGTTTGTGGCAAAAGTTTAAAAGAAAAGACAAAGTGGTTGCTCATCTTAGAAGATTTCATATTAATTCTGTTAAAAAAGCGAAGCCTAAGAAAAGAGTCAATCGATGCAGTCTGGTAAGAAAAATGAAGTGATTGGCTGTTTGCTTTACCGATTTTCACCGTTTTTACCAAAAAATTTTTTTATAGGATTCTTCATCGTACAATGAAATGGTCTACAAATGTCATATCTGCTTTGTTGGATTCAAAAGGCGTGGGATGCTAGTAAACCATCAAGCCAAAATGCACCCAGATGTCCCTCAAGAATCTTTCCCAGAATTGAACCTCCCCATTTTAAAAGACGAAGTTTTATATTTTTGTCAATACTGTGATAAGGTAAATTCACCAAAAACACATGAACAAAACTGTATTCTTTTTATAGAAATACAAAAGTTCCACAAAAAGGAAGTTTCATGTGTTAAAAGTTCATCCTGGAGAAAGCTTACCTCCAAGTTATTCAAAAGCCGTAAGTAATTTTAAACGAAGTTTTTTTTAACCTTAATTCCAGGCTTCTGGGAAGTCTAAATTTAACAACATGTACTGTAAAACTGTTGGAAGTGTTATGACCAGGCCTCATTCTTGTCAGTGGTGCTTCAAACAATATGCCACCAATGGGAAACTACTCGACCATCAAAGAAAATGCCACTTAGATCTTCTACCTAAAGCGTTACAAGTAAAAAAGAAAATTTTTTTTAATTATAATTTTTTCTTTAAGGTGCCTTAAGAAGTAAAAAAACTTGTCAAACTGAAGAAGATATACAATATAAGGATACGATGGAACCTCTTCTTCCAAATCCTCTCGATTCAAACATTTCTGGTAAAAAAAAAAATGTTTTTTTATGTTTTATTTGAATTTTAGATTTTGAAATGGCTCTGGGAGATACACGTGTGTGAAGGTGAATTTATTATCGATGCTGCGACTTTAAGGAAGGCCGTCAAAGTACGTTTTATTAGCTTTATTTATTTTATTTATTTTTATTTTAAGGAGGATGTCTTGAGTGCGGAACTTTCCTCTGAAAATTTGGCCGAATTGAGCCAATTGATCGAAAGTCGGCCTGATCAATATTTTAAAGTTTATCAGACATCTTCTGGCTTAACTTTCGCTCGGCCGGTCGAAGTTTGGGACCCGATGTCTACTTGTCAAACATTAAGTCCTTCGACGAATGATAACGATTTTTTCGAACCTGTTTGATCATTATTTTATCAATAAAGTATTTTACAATGTTTTAAATTTTATGTTTTCAACATTATAATCACAAAGGAAGAATGTGGTAAATTTTTAATTTTTCTACTACCTGAGCTTCTAAATATTGGTTTCCGTGTGATGTTGAATAATTTAAGATTTTATACTGTGAAGAAAAACTGGCAATTTTCATTTTAAACTTTCATTCATACAAACTAGCAATTAGTTGTGATTATTATGATAATCGTATGGGAATCGATGAGTCTTTTTGTAAATTTTTGTTCATTTCAAAATGTCTTTTCAAGAACAGTTTAGTTCGATATGGCCTATTTTTATCCAATGTGGTTTCCCGAATTTTTCACCCAATCCGTCATATTTTTTAAAAGCTTTTCATATTTTTGCGACAGCCATAAATTTTTCTGCTGTTATTTTCGGGATTTGTATCACCGCTAATTTTATTGTGATCGACTCAACTTTTCGGAATTCGCTTTCCCATGCTAGGCTTATCTCTTTGAACTTGAGCAGCTTCATCATAACTTTGTATTACCATCGAAATCGAAATATGTTGAAAATTTGATTCAGAGAATGGACGAATTGGAAAAAGGGATGAAAAATTTCGGTCTGAATATAACACGAAATTCGTACAAAAGTTACAACTTCAACTTTGAATTTATTCACAAATTTTTTATATTGCTCGCTTCTGCTCTTTATGCTGGCCCAATAATGTTAGCTAATGATCCAAAAATGGAAACATTCGTTTATCCAGCTTTTTTTCCATTTGATATCAACAGTGTCTATCTTTACCAATTTTTGCTTTTTGCGCAAGCCTCAACTCTTTATATGCCGGCTTCTCAAGATATGCAAACGACATTTTATTCACCGCATTGGTCAAAAGGCAGTCTGATTATTTCGAAAGTTTAAAAATTTCATTCAATGAGAAACTATCAAACATAAGCTCAGAAGACACAAATAACAAACCAAGCAAAAAGAGATAAACAATTATTTGAAAAAATGGACCCAACTTCATTCATACTCAATAGGGTAATTAGTACAATTTTTAAAATGTTAATCTTTTCTTTTAGAAATTTTAAAAAAATCAATAACTTCTTTGGACCAGTCATCATAATATTTATTTAAATTTATCAGTTATGGTTATATCGCTATTATTTAACACTTTAAGGTTTATTAATTTTTTTTTTTAATTTTACGTTAATTAATGCATTTTACAGATAGAGAAAGACCCATCGAGAAAATACGGTTCGTTTACGTATACCGTCATACAATTTTTCAGCTAGCCGTCCAGTCTGAATTTGCCGAGTTGATAAAACAGGCGAAATCTGATGTCGCTGTAGAGATTTACAGCGTAAAATGGTACTTTATGGACGCCGAGAATAGAAATATGTTAAAATTCATGCATCGAATTGGGTCAAAAGAACAGACAGTGACCGCTTATGGCGCCCCAACGTTCACAATCTGTAGAGATGCTTTATTACAAGTAAAATTTTTAAGAAATAATATTTTTTCGTTAATTTTTTTTTTAGTTTTTAAAAAGTGTAATATCTGTATACGTTGCAGTATCTGAAATCGAAAGCATTGGATAAAACTTCTTAAAGGATTTGGATATTATAGTAAAAAATAGTATTTAGTTCAGTTCTTTGTAAAAATTCACTTTATTTAATATAAACACTGCAATTATGAAAAACAGGACTTTTTAGCCGCTGTTCCTCGGAGCCAAGTTTCACCTTTTCAATATCCCCCCCTCAAATCAAACACTGTAATTATGAAAACCACGACTTTTTAGCCGCTGTTCCTCGGAGCCAAGTTTCACCTTTTCAATATCCCCCCCCCCCCCAAATCAAACACTGTAATTATGAAAACCAGGACTTTTTAGCCGCTGTTCCTCGGAGCCAAGTTTCACCTTTTCAATATTTCCCCCCCCCTCAAATCAACACTGTAATTATGAAAACCAGACTTTTTAGCCGCTGTTCCTCGGAGCCAAGTTTCACCTTTTCAATATCCCCCCCCAAATCAAACACTGTAATATGAAAACCACGACTTTTTAGCCGCTGTTCCTCGGAGCCAAGTTTCACTTTTTCAATATTTCCCCCCCCAAATCAAACACTGTAATTATGAAATCCACGAATTTTTAGCCGCTGTTCCTCGGAGCCAAGTTTCACCTTTTCAATATTCCCCCCCCCCCTCAAATCAAACACTGTAATTATGAAAACCAGACTTTTTAGCCGCGGTTCCTCGGAGCCAAGTTTCACCTTTTCAATATTCCCCCCCCCCCCAAATCAAACACTGTAATTATGAAAACCAGACTTTTTAGCCGCTGTTCCTCGGAGCCAAGTTTCACCTTTTCATATTTCCCCCCCCCAAATCAAACACTGTAATTATGAAAACCAGGACTTTTTAGCCGCGGTTCCTCGGAGCCAAGTTTCACCTTTTCAATATCCCCCCCCCCCCCTCAAATCAAACACTGTAATTATGAAAACCAGACTTTTTAGCCGCTGTTCCTCGGAGCCAAGTTTCACCTTTTCAATATCCCCCCCCCCCCCTCAAATCAAACACTGTAATATGAAAACCACGACTTTTTAGCCGCTGTTCCTCGGAGCCAAGTTTCACTTTTTCAATATTTTCCCCCCCTCAAATCAAACACTGTAATTATGAAATCCACGAATTTTTAGCCGCTGTTCCTCGGAGCCAAGTTTCACCTTTTCAATATCCCCCCCCCCTCAAATCAAACACTGTAATTATGAAAACCAGGACTTTTTAGCCGCGGTTCCTCGGAGCCAAGTTTCACCTTTCAATATTCCCCCCCCCCCCAAATCAAACACTGTAATTATGAAAACCACGACTTTTTAGCCGCTGTTCCTCGGAGCCAAGTTTCACCTTTTCAACATTTTCCCCCCTCAAATCGAATTCTTGTTTTCCTTTTGTTTTCAAAACTCTAGAAGTTGGTTTCTTAAATCAATGGGGCTTAAAAAAACACGAAAAATTGTTTATAACAAATAGAAAATTAATTTATAACGTTATATTATAAACAAATCATTTACAAATTGTTAGATGAAGCAAATCTTAACAAGTATTTACAAACAATCCAAGTAAAAAAAAAGCTAACAAGTTTTTAAAGCTTTGTTACACAAAATCAGTCGATTTAATGAATCAATAAGACGAAATTAAATAAAAAAAGAACAGTGTCGCCAATAGTCAGAGCTGGTGGTGGTTCGATATGCTGTTGACGATGATTGACTCTCTGGACGGCTTTCGGTTATTGGAAGGTCTATGTTCTCTCCTCCAGGCTGTAATCGCCTTCCAGATTTTAAGTTCCACACCACCCTACAAAACAATAAAAACTTCCCAAAAAAGACAGATTACCTTAAATTAATCCTTTTTAAATCATCACGGCTCAAATATTGAAGGACATCGTCTAACGTATATTGTTCATAAACAATCTATAAAATGTATAAAAATTAAAAATTAAAAAAATTAATACTTTTTGGATTGATTCGTCATCTAATTTAAGTGAGTGGAGCCATTCCAATAGTTTATTATCACATTCCGTTATACTTATTTCAGGTAAAACAGTATTAGTTGCACTGCTTTCATTTGATCTAAATAAAATTAAAAAATAAGGAAAAACAAGCGAAATACCTGTCATTAGAAAATCGAGCGATTGTCGTATTCAAAATTGAATTTGTGTCAATAACGCTTTTCATAACGTCGGTCAAAGTTTTTTGTTGTTCCAACATCATTTTGAGTAAACTATTCAAATTAGTTTGAGCTTCAAAAGACTCTTGCATTAACCTAAAATATTTATAAGTTATATTTTAGCTAAAGCGCTAATTACTTAGAATTTTCAGCTCGAAGCGAGCTGAGTTGACCACGAAGGAGGACTTTGGATGGATTATGAAAGCTTAAGCTTGTATGCTGGGTGTTCACAGTCGAATTTGAATTGATCGAACCTGCCCCCTGACCTTCATAAAATGTTATTTCTTCATTCAACGCTCCCCCTTCTAAAAAAACATAATGAAAAAACCAAAAAAATGTCTTTTTACCTGGCGATAATATTGAATTGGCAGTCTGAACAGCTGTCCTTAACAGATTATCTAAAGCGAACATCCAATGAGGTTTAATTTTTCTTAACCTCAACGCATTTATCACCTAAATGTATATTGTAAAATATATTAAATAATCAATAAATATACTTACTGCATCAGTAAAAAAATAAAGAGCTAATTGTAAATGGTCTAAAGAAACGGTATCATTATTAAATTCAGATTTTAGTTTATGTATTGTGTTTTCCATTGCATTTTTGTCTTGATTTGAAATATATCTCTTATCATGGCAATTAAAGTTTCTAGATGAATCTAAAATAAATGGTTTAGTAATTTTTATAAAATAAAATAATAATACTTGATCAATATTGTGTCGGTTATTTCTTTTTGCATCCTTTCAATCATTGCTTCGCAAATACTGGCGTCGTCTTCAGTGAGGACTTCGTATAAAGTTTTTCTTCTTTGGTTATCCTTTTCATGAGGTAAAAACCGTCTTGTTCCATGGGAGCTTTAGGGCCACCTTCGACTTCTGGAGACATGACGCCGACGTAACTGCTCCTCCGTGACATCATCGGCATCTCTTCTATCTCAGGAGTGTTGATGCTGTAAAAAATATGTAAGAAAACAGAAACAAAAATCCGTTAGGTTAGTGAAAGCCTAAATTTTTTTTACCTGTTTATCGAATGTCCTCTGGCAGGCATGACGATAGGTGCGAGTAAATTCGGCCCTTTGTTCTTACCGGGATGTGATTGAGTAGAAACACTGTTAAATCACAATAACATAACACAAGCTCAACTGTTTTTAAACAGTCATAAAAACAAAAAATCAAAACATGCAAGTTTTGAACCATAAAAATTAACACAAACAAAAAACAATATTGATTAAAGATACATACACTTCATCGGCACTCGTCATTTTTTGAAGAACGCTGTTGTTGTTGTAGGTAGAAGAATAAGAGCCAGTTTGATGGTTTTTGTTGTATCTATCTGCAGGTACGGACACGCTTCGATTTAATTCTTGAGGTTGAATGAGAGCTCTTGACATTTTCTTTTTACTAAAAAATTAAAAATTAAATAAATTATTTCTACAGGCGATAAGGGGGGCATTTTTCCAATCGAGTAAGGGCCAAACCTCCCTTATAGCCTTAAAAATGAAAATTTACTCATTAAGAAAAGGGTCTTCCAGAAGTTCAGAAGCAGTGGCCCTTTTGCTGGGATCAGGGTCGAAACATCGTTTTATGAAATTTTTCGCTTTGTCTGAAAGTTCGTCTGGTATCGTCGGATGTATTTTATAATATCCGACTTTAAATAATGCAGCCTGAGAGATCCCAGTTCGATAAATGGCGGCTTTCCAGTCGCCATTTCTACAACGGTGCATCCCAGAGACCAAATATCAGCCTTAAAATTACAATTTAATGTATTTTTTGAACAAAAAATTAACTTACAGGAGCCCCATATCCTCTTTGTCCTTTATCGATAACTTCAGGAGCCATATACTGTAAAGTTCCAGCGAAAGTTTTCGTATCCGGAGTCATCGCTGCAAGACGTTTTGATGTCCCAAAATCGGATATTTAACAACTCCACTGTACGTATTCACCAAAACATTGTCACCTATTAAGAACAAAATCAAACTTCACACAACCAAAAAAAAATCTCAACTTCCTCATTATTTTTTTTTGAATCTTAAAATTGAATTTACCTTTTATATCCCGATGGACAATTTTTTGATCATGAAGATATTTAAGACCTTCTAATATTTGCCTTGTGTAGAACACATCGTCGACTCATTTCCTTTCAAAGGTCCCCATTTTTTCCTCAAAATTGCGGAAAGGCTACCTAAAATTAATATATAAAAAAAACTTAATTTACAAAAATCAACCTCCGGGAACTTGTTCCATGATTATTTGAAATAATTTTCTTCAGAAACAGAGCCTAAATATTGGACGATATTCCGATGTCTTTTTGAATGGAGTTTGATCTCTTCTTGTAAAGGCTGAACATCTCTATAAACAAAAAAAATTATGGATTTAAAAAAATTGTTTACCATACCCTATTTTTCTTCAGGTATTTCCTTTATGGCGATCCTAACTTGAGTGGTTAAATCCCTGGCTTGATAGACAGTTCCATAAGTTCCTTTGCCGAGGATAATTTTTTTATTGTTGTCATCATATTCATATTCAAACTAATATCCACATAATAAATAACAATATTTTATTTTTTTGTTACTTTGATTTGTTCTGATGTTATATCGGCATCGAGATCCATCACAATGCCTTCTTGATCTGCAGTCATGTCGAGGACAAGTTCGTAGAATTTTTGCCGTTGTAAAGAGGATGGGAAATAAATTTGAAAATCGTCTGAATTCTGGTGTACATATAAAATAAGCTCCTTTCGTCTCGTTTGTACAAACTTAATAAAAAAAAATTATGTTTTATAAGATTTCAATTTTTTACCTCATGCTCCTTATCATAAGAGCGGTAAATTCCCATTCGTGATTTTGTTTACATTCCCCACGTAAATCGCTGAGGCAAATGTTAAAAATTGAAACCGATTTTTCTCTGCCCCTGAATTCACCGTCACGTAACTCGGCATGTAGATTTTTGTTGGTTCCAAAACCAAAACCTAAAAATTTCAAATATTGAAATCACAAAAAACGTATTTATTTTATGTTAGAATAACATGAAAAAAACAGGAGGTTGAAAAGCGATGAAAATTTAGGTTTTATAAAGAATGCTAACCATTTTTCATGTTAAAAACAAAACATTTTCCCTCAATATCCAAAGGACAACACATGAATCGCTGTTAATTTTTTTAAAAGCGGGCGCCTTAAAAAAGCCGACATGCAACGAAAGTTAGTTTTGCCCATTTTTTCCTCTTTTTCTCATTATACACACCGGAAATCGTATAACATCTTTTAAATCTGTATTGAGAGCCTCGACAAAATATTCCATCCAGAAAAAGAATATTTTCTGTTCTGGAGTCGACGGTTCGGACTCATCCATTTTTTCGGAATCGATTTATAAGTTTAATATTACCGATTGTCGATTTGAGGTACCTGTAAATATTCGACTAACTCTTCAACTTTTTAATGTGAAATAAAAAAAGAAATTTTATTTTTTTGTTTTAAATTCATACCAATCTGGAGGTTTTAATTTAAACATGCATTCAGCCGCCTGGACCGCTTTAGTATAATCTTCAGCTAAAACGCTTATCTCGAAGAAAGTCGCCACATCCCAGTAATCCTTCAGAGAAGATAAACTACCTTTTTTTCCAATCAAATTGTTCAAAACCATCCCTTTAAAAAATAAAATAATAAAATAAATAAATAAAATTATAAATTACCAATGTGCTGCAGCTCTTCAGATTTTGAAAATTCATGACCGTCAATGACCAAAGTGTCGCCAAGTTGATTCCTGCGTATTCGTTCGGCTGGACTTCAAAACCTTTTCTGTACCAATGAATCGCACTTAAAAGACTCGATTTATCTTCATATACAGATTCACAATTTATCTTTATAAATTCGTCCGCAGAGACAAACCATATCTGGAATATGGTTTTCTTTTTTTAATAAAGCTTTCTCTATAACCTTCAGAGCTTTTTCTCTATCGCCCTCTTTGTTTCTCCTAAAATAATAAATAAACAAAATAAAAAGTAAATAAAATACCTATTGAGAGCAAATGGATACAAATATCTTAGAACAGGAGTTTGATTATATTCATTTCTATTCGGTATCGTTTGTCTTCAACTAATTCAACCATAGCATTATAATCCTGTATATCTCGAAAAGAAATTAACATCGCATAAATAACTTCTGCTGATAAAACTCGTGGGTCGTCAAGTCTCCGTCTCATATTTTTCAAAGCAACCGATAATTCTTCTCCAAAAGCAGTTTCTCTCGTTTTCTTCAAATCAGCCAAAAATTTTTCTTTAATGTGCACCCTAAAAAGAAAAGAAATAACAAAATTTAAAAAAAAATTGGATTACTTTGATTGAACTTCTACATCTTGGAGTAATTTTGTTAGTTTAATAGCTAATGATATCCTTGGTATTTCAGGTACATCTTCTGCTTTTCTTGGGCCTCCTGTATTAGCACAAACGCATGCACCATTTTCGGAAAGACGATAGCATAAAAGAGTATATACAGCACAAGTGAGCTAAAAATAAGTTATATAATATGAATGATGGATAATAAACCTTTAAACGTATTGTGGCTTCTGTATCAATATCAGAAGAGTAAAATGTTTTCTTTCATTTTAAAACTTTCTCGGACGCCTAAATGATAAAAAAGGGCTCTTTGCTGCTCTTGAATGGATAAATCGACGATGGCACATCTGCATTGTAGAAAGCAGTGAGAACATTCGTTTCTCCAAAATCCAATTTTTGAAACTAAAATAGATAAAATAAATCAATAAAAATAATGAAAGCGAACTTGGATTGGTTGAAGAACAGCATTGACGGAGGCACAAGCTTGTTTGATTTCTTCAAAGCATTTTTTCCTCTGCGGCAAACTGTCGTCGATTTGCGCCAAATCGACCACGCAGACGACATCCATTTTGGGTCTGCGACGAAGTTTCGCTGTGGTGTCCGCTAGCGACGGATTCCGCAACGACACTGTGATTATCCGGAAGTAAAAATTCATCTTTCACTAAAATTAAATACAAAATTATTAAAAAAATTATACAACAGTCCCACCCATATCAACGCCTCCACATATTTCTGTTCATACAATAAAAAATATAATTAAAAATCATCTTTACCTGGAGTGGTTGGATCCTCGATAACGTTTAAAGATATCGGCATTTTCCCCCAATTCTCAATTAATTCCGGGAATAATTAAACTATTTATATACTGATAACTAAATTTTTATACTTTCTTCAACTGCGAATTTTGCACATAATTTTTATAAATTCACATATTACAGAATGATAGAAGGCAAAGAATAAAAAAATTATACTTAAAATATTGTGACAGTAATTAATAAGTATTGAAATTTAAAATTAATAAATTAAAAAGTTGAAACGAAATAACCTTCGAGACCGAAAAAAATTGATTAAAAAATCGATTTATTTCAAAATTTAAAGAGGGAAAATAACTTTCAACGGTCTAGAAGCAGCGAAATGATCGAGATATTTGCCTTTTTATCGGCGCTAGAATTCTGCTTTTCCTAATAACAAAAAAAACTCTCAAATTATTTATATTTGGCTTTAAAGAAAATAGGAATTTTTCAATAGTTGATCCTTCTTGCAACTTCATGAGCTTGCGTGACAATTTCACTTTGTTTCGCCTTCAGTTTCATTATCATCTGTAAAAATAGGGAAAGTTCAAAATAAAAATTAAAACTTAGTATATTCAGATTTTTGTACATCAGACTTATAAATCTTAAATCTAATGAGGTAACTCATAGAACTAAAAAAAATCGCTACTTCATATTAGAAACTAATCTATCTGCCGTTTCTGAGGCGACAAAATTAACACCTGAATTTCCACGTCCGCAGCCACGTAGTCTCCTCCTCCATCTGAAAAAAATGAACAAAATTCAAAAGTGTCAAATTTAACTGGTACTTACTACTACTATTAACCAACTATTTAACTGGTACTTACTAGATAATCCTCCTTCCGCTCAAAATTAAAAATCTTAATATTTGATAAAGTAAGAAAAAGAACTACAAAAAGTACTTACCTAACATTTTAAAAAAGAAAAAGGAAATTGGGAATTTTAGGTTTATAAGAAAATTTTTATACTTGTGATTGTATTTATTGAATTTTATTACAAAATGTAACATTTCATTGCTAATTATATACATTTCTTTAGTTATTTACATCAACTAAAGTTACTACACATAAATGCACGGCAATGAAATCAGCAAAAACAAAAAATTGAATAAAAAGAGAAGAAATTAAATTCTTAAAGAATTTAATTTTCTTACTTTATCAAATAATAAACTAATGAATAGCTAAGTCGATCGAATGCTATTTCTTACTTTTAAGGCGTTCGCTCATGTCGTCGAAGTTCGGGTCGCTTATGTTCAGCATGAGGTTAGAGCCGCTGAGGAAAACTCTGTTTTGAGAATTGGCAATCTAAAAAAAAAGTTAAAAATGAAATTATGCATAAAAAAGAACTTACAGTTCTCGAAATACTTTGAGCGGCACGAATTTTACGAAGTTTCAAGTAACCTGGATTCCTACCAACTGCTTCTCCTAAGTAAGCATTTATTAAGGAAAACATAAAATTTACATGTTTACACAAAAATAAAAATGTTCTGCTAGAATAAAAAAGGATATCATTTGAGCAGCTTGGGCTTCACCCTCCGCTTGAAGAATCTTTTGTTGACGCTCCTGTTTAGCTCGCTCGACCACAAAAACTGCTCGTTGGGCTTCTTGTTGAGCAACCTTGTAAAAAGGGTATTTTAAAAAACAAGAACATTAATTGAATTACTTGTTTAGCTTCAACAGCAGCAGTGTATTCTTTTCCAAAGCTCAATTCAGTAATGGAAACATCATCCAGGATGATATTGAAATCCTAGCTCTTTCGATAAGTTCACGTCTGACCAACAACGAAACTTGCTGACGTTGAGTTATAAGCTGCGAAGCATTGAACTTTGCAACGACCGATTTTAAAACTTCATTGCAGATGGAGGAAGGACTTTTTCGTCATAGTCAAGCCCCAATTGACGATTCGTCGGAAGCTGAACAGAATCAGGACGTGAAAGAACTCTGAGCGAAATGTTCACCATTTGTAAGTCTTTGAACCAGTCGGAGATGAGATTTTCCTCGGGCGAGATCTAAAATAATACAATCAGTTTTCAAAATCAAAATTTGATATTACCTGATGTCATAGATGATGGGATAGTGAAACCAAGGTATCCTAAAATGAAGACCTTCAGGGTAGATTTCTTTTTGAATTCCGCCAAGCCTACTGAAGATAGCTCTATGACCACCCTCAACTAAAAATAAAATATATGATTACATTAAAAAGAGTTTTAATTTCATAATATTACCTGTGTACATAGATTGGCTAACCCCATAAGCAGTCGCACCGGCTAAGGCCAATAACTTAATTCCGAGTCCAAGTCCCTTCGGGTTTTGACCCAATTTTCCGGCTAAATCGTTCAATTTACTTTGCGCCATTTTCAATCCAATTGGAAATAATTAGAAAAGAAAAACTTGAAAAAAATGACCGACGATTTTTCCGAACTCCCTTCCGGCACGTTGCAAACTACGATAAGGTTCTAAATCGATTAGATGATAAAAATCATTTTGTCGCCATCCTTTTTGTTTACTTACTGAGGAAATTGTCTACTTGAGAATTTCAAGAAATTTTATTTTTAGTTTTGTACACGAAATTGAAACATATTTAAGAAAAATTAAATACATAAATCATAAACTATGAATCGATTTTTTTCGTCTTAACATTTTGAGGTTCTAAAGGGAACATAAAATTTCCCATTCTGAAACAAAAAATACTAGAATACTCAACTAATAAAAAAAAAGGCAAAAAAAAGGTCAAAAATTGAAGTAAATGGGAAATACTTGGCTCAAAATTCAATAATCTCATAGAAAAAAAAAAAGAGAAAAGGGCTCAAAATTGAATGATTTCATTGAAAAAGGGCTCAAAATTGGATAGTCGCATTGAAAAAGGGCTCAAATTGGATAGTCGCATTGAAAATGGGCTCAAAATTGGATAGTCGCATTGAAAAAGGGCTCAAAATTGGATAGTCGCATTGAAAAAGGGACAAATAGGACTCAAAATTGAATAGCCTCATAGAAACGAAGAATTTAGTAAAAGTGGAATAAGTTTGAAAAAAAAAAGGTGGAGAACTGAAGGATCTCAACGAAAAAGGAAGATAATAGAGCTAAAAATTGAATAATTTCATTGAAAAAGGAAGAAAAAGGGCTAAAATAAGAGTCTCGTAGAAATTGAAAAAGGGACAAAGGACTCAAAATCGAATAGCCTCATAGAAAAAGGAAGAATTTTTAGTAAAGTGGAATAAGTTTGAAAAAAAAAAGGGGAGAACTGAAGGATTCAACGAAAAAGGAAGATAATAGAGCTAAAAATTGAATAATTTCATTGAAAAAGGGAGAAAAAGGGCTAAAAATAATAGAGTCTCGTAGAAAGTGAGAGAAACAAAGCTCAGAATTGAATAATCTTGAAGGAAAAGAGAGGGCTCTAATTTAATTTAAAAATTCAGATTATAATTAATTATTATTATTTTAAAGAGGAATATACAAGAAGCCCTAATATTATCAGAATACATAACAGATTAAATAAATAAAAATAGTTTATGTAAAGAAAGGATTGAAGTTTTTGTCGTAGTCATCAAGTTCATCATCCCCATCGTAATCGCCAAACGGATTCGGTGGTTTCGGATTTTCTTCTTTTTTAGGTGAACTCTTTTTTGGAGGCTCTTCCTCTTCGCTTTCACCGAAAGGGTTCCCACCGACAACTGCGGATGAGATTTTATCTGAACGAGTCTGCGGAATTGTTTTTTTTCATCACGTTTTTCTGTAAAATAAATAAAAATAATTTAGTTACTACACCTTTTTTTACATACCTTGTTCTCTATAAGTTTTGGGCTCTTGGTAACCAGTGAATGTTCCCAAACTTCTGTCCATTTTACGCATCATTGATGCTGCTTCTAAAATTCAAAAATTATCGAATTCAATTTATTAAATGGCCACATACTCATTTCGACACGGTTAAAATTTGTCATTTTTGTGAAAATTCCTCTTCCTAAATAGTCAGCAACAAGCGAAAATCCATCTTCGGCTTGTTCTAGCTGACTATGAAATATTTCATTGACATCAGTATTTTCTTCCTGAAAAAAAGTTTAAAAGATTAATTAGTATCACTGCTCACCTGAGACCTAATGGCTTTTAAGGTCTGCCTATTTCTTTCTTCACAAGTCGGACATTCATTGTCATGCTCGCAAAACTTTGAACACAACTTAAAAAAATGTTAAAATTGTATTTTAAAAAATGAGTTTATTACGTTTTGTGAAAAGAATGTTGACACAAAAAATGAACTGTAGGCAATTCCAGCTGTTTATTACAAAGTCCACATCTTGAAGCTTGAAAAGTAGCTGGTCTAAAATTTAAATGTTATTTTAAGATTAATTATATGCAAAAGATTTACTTAGTTTCATAGTCTTCAATATTTTTTGAATTTCGCAAATTTCTTTTTTAAACTTTTCAATATCATTATGATGTTTTTCAATCATAGATGACTCCTTTCCAATCACATTTTTGAGATAATATCGGATATTTTTTAATTGGACGTTTTGTGTATGGCTTAAAGCTTCAAGTACAAAAAGAGGCGAAAGAAGATTTCCTCTTTCTAAAACATAAGAAAATGTTTTGTGGTAATTAAATAAAATAAAGTTACCGATGGCGTTTAAAACACTGGTTAAGACTTCTTGAGGAAGATTTTGATGGGATGAGATCGACCAAAGTGCTTGAACCCAAAGATTTGGATCTTGATGTTCAAATCTTTTACAAAATGTTAATAAAGCTTCATAATCCCTTCTAATTAAATGATATTTCATTATCGCTTTGAACCTAAAAAAAATTATTATAACATAAATTAGAACCGGGGAGAGCCTTTTTCGCCCTACTACCAACTGCGACCCTCCAAATTTCTGGCCGTCTACCAATTGCAACCCGTTATTTTTCTGTCTCGCTACCATTTGCAACGGGTGACAGTTCACCTCAGTTACCTGACACAAAGAATTTGATGGTGTAGTTTAGTAGCTTCGCAGTTCGTAGTCCGCCGAAAAACCCTCGGGTTGCAATAGGTAGCGACGTAAAGCTCGTGGGTCGTAGTTGGCTACACCCATTAGAACAAAAATACTAACATGTTGTTTTGTTCATATAAATAGAGAAGACCGGGTTTAAAATCGGCTTCTCTACAAAGAATCATCGCCTGTAAATTATTGCACATCAAATCCGGCGACTCGAGAAGTTTCATAATTTTCGCCTCGTACACATTCCTCGATTGTACATCTTTTTGTAAAGACCAAACTTCCAAATAATGTTCCAAAAGCGTCGTATAAACTTCGGGTGAGCAATGAGATAATTTATTCACTACATTCTCTAAAAACTCAACTAACATTTGAGTTATTGAGAAAGTAACGGATAAAAGTTTCTGGGGATGAACGATTTGTGAATTGAATTCCGCTATTTAGGGATTCCTAAAATTTAAACAATAAATCAGTATTAAAAATAATCGTTCATACATCAACTAAAGGTTCATTGCTCGCTTTATAATCTGTGCAAAGTCGAACAAGAAACTTAGTAGTCTCATATGGTTCATGTTCAAGAAGAGTAATTCCATGTTTTTCATCATAAATTCAGCCTAAAAAATAATTTAAAAACATTTATATTTTAAACAATTAACCTTATGAAAATCAAGTTTTGCTATGTAATCTAAAGCTTCTTTATAGCGTTTTCTGTCTTCAATTTGTATTGTGAGATACCAATCATGACGAGAATGTTTTTCAGCCAAAATTAATGCGTCTTCTGAAGACACATGGCGACAAACGTCAATGGCGACTTCAACATCGAAATCGACATCTTTATCTTTTGTCTAAAAAAATTTAAATAAAATAAAAATTAATTATTTAAAAAATACCATGATAAACTCTTTTAAAAGTTGAGGTTTGTTTAATTTTGTATAAAAATTTAATAAAAGTGTAGTATGTCCACCGTTGGCGACTCCTTCTTTATGAAGGGCTTGAAGATAAGTCGTCAGATTTTCCACTTGCTGTGATCCCATATACTAAAATATGTAATAAAAAGAAATAAAAATAATAAAAAAATTACTTTTCTTATGACATATGAAGGTTCAAGTTTTCCTATTGTTTTTATGTACTGCTCTATAGCTCCTTTATGATCTCCTTTACTGTATAGATAGTCACCGTATTGCCTGAATATTTCCATAAGGCCGTCAGCGTCATATGATGATATTCGACTCTAAAAATATTGAATAAAGAAAATAATGAACTAAATGTACTTTATGGCGACATCATAAAGGTTCTTTTTGAACAAAAGGGCGAGTTTCGACTGGAGATCTTTTTCAACGATTTGCATCAAATTATTGTCTGCTGTTAGTATATAAAGAGAATTCCATTCTATTATGATGGCGGAGACATCGTAGAGCATAGTGTTGTATGCCGTGGCGTTGTTCATAACATCCAGAATTGTCAAAGCATAGCATATCTGACCAGAATCTTTATTTTTCGTATTGAATTTTATGCTTGATGCAGCGACTTTGGCTATTATGACTAGATAACCGCGAAACCACTGCAATTGGAATTTTTCACCTTCTACAGCATAACATGGACCAAGGATTCCATTTGTAAAACAAAATACTGCCTAAAAAATTTAAAATAAAAAGAGCAAAAAAAAGCTTAATTACTTTGCTTCTAGCCACATAGAAATCTTGGTTTCCATCATTTTCAGCAAGAACTGAACAACGAAGAGAACAACCTTCTTTTCATCAAGAGTAATCTAAAAAATAAATAAATAAATTGTGTATTTATTTAAATATTACTTACCTTTTTTTCTTTATCTTTGTGAGAGACGTCAAACATTTCAGTTGAATTAACTGTTGAAGCGTAGAGAGTGATGGCTTTTTGTTTTGATGTAAAGCAAGACCGGTCAAACTTGAAACTTCATTTTTATAATCGACTTTTAAAACAGTTTGTTTAATCGATCTTTCACGCTTTACGTCTCCTAAAATTGAATGTAGATCTTTGTTAAGTTTTAAAAGTTCTTACCGCGAAAGATAAGAATGGAGCCATCGTTGAAGCCGACGGCAACCATAGACAAATTGTCCAATAGAGACAAACATGTGGGGACGACAGCTTGGTTTGGAATTGAAGCTTTCATAATCTTCAGACAGACAGGGACGTCATTTTTATCATTCTTTTCTAAATTCCAGACTTTAACGAGAGGGTTAATGCCACCGCCATCTTCCCCATCGTAACAAGATACGGGGACGTATGGCTTTGTTCGGCAAGCGTTACGCTCAAATTACGCTTTGAACGTCCTCACCACAAACGCTTTAGTCACAATGTGGACATTTCCAGATGAGTCGCCCAGCGTTATCAGCCCATATCCACTGCACATGCAGAAACTCTGGCTTTCTATAATTATTTTATGACAGATTGATCTAAATGAAAATTCCTTACCCCCACTGCTTCATGAATCTTTCCTGAATCCACATTTTCTTTCTGATCAAAGAATGTAAAACGAATTCTCTACAATATTAAACATAATTAATTAATGCTCATATTTAATATGAAAGATTTTTATAATAAATTATCATAAATTAGCAATCACCTCGAGGTATGCCATAGTATGAAGTGTAGACTTTAACTTTAAAACTAATCATTAATGTAGGAATAAAATTGTCATTTTTCTGACATAAAAATGATAACAAAGGGAAGTTTTCTCGCTGTTGTAAATGCAGGTCTGGTAGAAAGCCTTTGTGAGGTTAAAAAAATCGCAGGTTAAACTGTACGACACATGTCTGACGCTTGGCGTGTTTGATTTTTGGGTTTTTATTGTATTTTGGATAATCAAAGATGAAAATCGTCCTAAGGAAAGTATTCTCCTTGCCGCTCAAGAAA